>JAOTJB010076898.1:0-20840 GCA_027123815.1 Erythroxylum minutifolium | reverse complement strand
GGTTGTTTTTCCCACCAAAGGTGCCTGACGATCATGTCAACAGGTTGTTTTGCTCACCAAAGGTGTGCCAACGTGTTCTTTTTCCCAACGAAGGTGTGTCAAAGGGTTGTTTTTCCCACTGAAGGTGTTTAGCGAACGTGACAACAAGCTATTTGCCCTTCCGAAGGTGTGCCAATGGGATGTGTTTCACATCGAAGTTGCCTAACGGGTTGTTTTTGCTACCGAAGGTGCCTGACGATCGTGCCAACATGCTGTTTTGCACACCTAAGTCGTGTCAACGGTCCGTTTTACCTACTGAAGGTGTCTAACGGCTGTGGCAATGGGCTATTTTTCCATCAAAGGTGCACACTGACCTTTTCAACATGTTGTTTTGCTCAACAAAGGTTTACCAACAAGCTATTATCCCTGCTGAAGGTGATCCAACGAGCTATTTTGCCTGTGAAAGGTGTGCCAATAAGCTATTTTGCCTACCAAAGTTGCCTAGCAGCTATGTTAGCGGGTTGCTTTGCCTGCCAAAGGTGTGCAAACGGGTTGTTTTTCCCACCGAAGGTGCCCAATGGGTTGTTTTGCCCACCGAAGGTGCTTAGCGACTGTGGTAACTGACTATTTGCTCGATTGGGGGTGTTCCAACAGACTTTTTTGCCTACTAATGGTTTGCCAACGACCTGTTTTTCCTACCAAAGGTGCCTAACGACCATGCCAACGGGCTATTTTGCCCACCAAAGGTGTGCCAAAGATTTGTTTTTCCCACAAAAGGTGCCTAACGAATGTGCCAACAGGCTGTTTGCCCCATCAAAGAGGTATCAACAGCCTTTGATTCCCATCGATGTTGCCCAATAGGCTATTTTTCCCACTGAAGGTGCTTGATAACCTTGCCAACAGGTTGTTTTGCCCACCAAAGGTGTGTCAACGGGCTATTTTTCCGACCAAAGGTATGTCAAAGGGCTATTTTTCCCACTGAAGGTGCCTAGTGAATGTGCCAATGAGCCATTTGCCCTACCGAAGGTGTGCCAATGGGCTTTGCTTCCCATGGAAGATACCTAACGGGTTGTTTTTCCTACCATTGGTGCTTGACGACATTGCTAATGGGTTGTTTTGACCAACAAAGGTGTGCCAACAGTCTGTTTTGCCCATCGAAGGTACCTAGCGACCATGCCAACGGGCTATTTTTCCCATCAAAGGAGCCCAGCGATCATGCCAACTGGCTGTTTTACCCACCGAAGATGCCTAGCAACCATGCCAACAGGCTATTTTTGACAACAAAGGTGCTCAATGGACTGTTTTGGCCACTAAAGATTCCCATCGATCGTGCCATTAGGCTGTGTTTCCCACTGAAGTTGCCCAACGGGCTGTTTTTCCTACCAAAGTTGTGCTAACATGTTGTTTTGCCTATTAAAGGTATACCAACGGTTTATTTTCCCCATCAAAGGTACCCAGCGATCATGCCAACATGCTATTTTTGCCTAGCGAAGGTTTGCCAATGGCCTACTTTGCCTACCGAAGGTGTTCCAACGGGTTATTTTTCATACTAATAGTGCCCACCAAAGATTCCTAGTGATCATGCCAACGGTTGTGTTGCCCACCGAAGGTGTGCCAACGTGTTATTTTTTCCACTGAAGGTGCCTAGCAAACTTGTCAACGGGTTGTTTTGCCCACCAAAGGTGCCTAGCGACCATGTCAATGTGCTATTTTTCCCACTGAAGGTGTCTAGCTACCGTGCAACTGTGATGTTTTCCCCACCGAAGGTTTGCCAATGGTCTATTTTTCCCACCAAAGGTGCCTAGCGAACATATCAATGAGTTATTTTTCCCATCGAAGTTTTCTAGCGACTGTGCCAATGTGTTGTTGCTCCGCTCCCATCGAAGATGTCCCAATAGGCTATGTTTCCCACCGATGTTGTCCAACGAGCTATTCTTCCCACCGAAGGGGCCTAGTGACTATGTCAACGGGTTGTTTTGTCCATCGAAGGTTTGCCGATGGGTTGTTTTGCCTAGCGATTGTGCCAACTGGCCATTTGCTTGACTTAAGGTGTTCCAATGAGTTGTTTTGCCTACCTAAGGAGAGCAACGGGCTGTTTTTCCCACCAAAGTTGCCCAGCGACTGTGGCAATGGATTGTTTTGCCAACCAAAGGTACCTAGCGACCGTGCCAACTGGGTATTTGCCCGATCGAAGGTGTGCCAAAAGGTTACTTTGCTTACTAAAGGTGTGCCAACGGGCTGTTTTTCCCATCGAAGGTGCTCAACTGACTATTTTTCTCATTGAAGATGCCTAGCAACTATGCCAACGGGTTGTATTACCCATCAAAGGTGTGCCAATTGGCTTCTGAAGGTGCCTACTGAATGTGCGAAAGGGCTATTTTGCCTACCGAAGCTATGGCAACGAGCTATTTTTCCCATCAACAGTATTTTCCCACCAAAGGTGCCTAATGAACTAGCCAACTGGCCGTTTTGGTCACTGAAGGTGTGCCAATGAGCTATTTTTCCCATGAAAGGTGCCCAATAAACTGCCTTGCCCACCGAAGATGCCTAGCGATCGTGTCAAAGTGCTATGTTGCCCATCGAAGGTATGCCAATAATCTATTTTTCCCACCGAATATGCTTAGAGAAAGTGTCAATGGGCTGTTTTGACCATCAAAAGTGCCTAGCAAATGTGCCAATGGACATCTTTTTCCAACTGAAGGTGTCTAGCAACCGTGGCAATGGGTTGTTTTGCCCACCAAAGGAGTACCAACAGACTGTTTTTTCCAACAAAGGTGCCAATGAACTGTTTTTACCACCGAAGATGCCGAGCGATCATGCCAACCGACTGTTTTACCCATTGAATGTGTTCCAACTAGTTGTTCATCCACCAAAGGTGAACAGTGATCGTGCCAGTAGGTTATTTTGGCCATTGAAGATGCCTAGCAACCGTGCAATTTTTTTCCCACCGAAGGTGTTCCAACGGGTTTTTTTCCCACCAAATGTGCATAGCGACTGTGCCAACGTGTTGTTTTATAAAGAAAAGGTTTTCCAATGGGTTGTTTCACCTACCAATGCTGTTCCAACAAGTTGTTTTTCCCACTAAACGTGCCAAAGGGCTATTTTTTCCATGAAGGGTGCTTCACGATTATGCCAACGGGCTATTTTGCCTACCAAAGGTTTGCCAATGGGCTGTTTTGCATACCGAAGGTACCTAACGATCTTACCAATGGGTTGTTTTGCCTACCGAAGGTATGTCTCATCAAAGGTGCTTAGTGAATGTGCCAACAGGCTATTTGCCCTACCAAAGGTGTGCTAATGGGTTGTTTTTCCCGCCAAAGGTGCTTAGCGAATGTGCAATAGCCTGTTTTGCCCACAAAAGATGTGCTAACGGGCAGTTTTGCCCACCGAAGGTGCC
Source organism: Erythroxylum minutifolium (assembly GCA_027123815.1). Lineage (NCBI taxonomy): Eukaryota > Viridiplantae > Streptophyta > Magnoliopsida > Malpighiales > Erythroxylaceae > Erythroxylum > Erythroxylum minutifolium. The sequence goes on along the minus strand of JAOTJB010076898.1, from coordinate 17,464 downwards.
TAGCGATCATTCCAATAGGCTGTTTTGCCTACTGAAGTGTGCAAATGGGTTGCTTTTCCCATCGAAGGTGCCTAATGGGTTGTTTTGTCCACTGAAGGTGCCTAGCAATTGTACCAATTGGCTATTTGGCCAACTGAAGGTGTTCGAATGGGTTGTTTTGCCTACCAAATATGTGCCAATGGGCTATTTTTCGCACCAAAGGTGTGCCAAAGGGTTGGTTTTCCCACCAAAGGTGCATAGTGAAGGTGCCAATGGGCCATTTACCCCAACGATGGTATGCAAATGGGCTGTGTTTCCCATCAAAAATGCCCAACGGGCTATTTTTCCCACAGAAGGTGCCGGGCGATCGTGCCAATGGGCTATTTTGCCTAGCAAGGATGTGCCAAGGTGCTATTTTGCCCATCAAAGGTGTGTCAAAGGGTTTCTTTCACACCAAAGGTGCCTAGCAAACATGCCAACGGGCTGTGTTTCCCACCAAAGGTGTGTCATTGGGCTATGTTTCCCATCGAAGGTGCCCAATGGGTTGTTTTTCCCACTGAAGGTGCCTGACGATCGTGTCAACAAGCTGTTTTGCCCATCAAAGTATGCCAACATGCTGTTTTGCCCATCAAAAGTTTATCAAAGGGCTGTTTTTCCTACCAGAGGTGCCGAGTGAATGTGCCAACGGGCTATTGCCCCACTGAAGGTGTGCCAATGGGCTCTGTTTCCCATCGAAGGTACCCAACAGGCTGTGTTTCCCATCAAATGTGTCTGATGATAGTGCTGACTGGCTATTTTACCCACCAAAGATATGGCAAAGGGTTGTTTTGCCCATTGAAGGTGTGTCAAAGGACTTTTTTTTCCCACCAAAGATGCCTAGCGAACGTGCCAACAGGCTATTTGCCCCACCGAAGGGGTGCCAATGGGCTGTGTTTCCCATTGAAGGTGCCTAGCGAACGTACGAATGAGATGTTTTTCCCATCAAAGGTCCCTCGCAAAATGGGCTATTTTACCCACCGAAGGTGTCTAGCGATTGTATGACTATGGTGTTTTTCCTACAGATGGTGCCCAGTGGTCACGCCAATGGGCTATTTTGCCCACTTATGATGCTTAACAATCGTGCTACCATGTGTTTTTCCCACTGAAGGTATATCAACGAGTTGTTTTTCCCACCAAGCCAACGGGCTATTTTTCCTATGAAAGGCGCCTAGTGATAGTGCTATCCTACTGTTTTCCACACAAAAGGCGTTCCAACAAGCTATGTTTCTTACCGATGCTACCCAACAGGTTGTTTCCCAACGAAGGTTCCTAATGACCGCGCTAATGGGCTATTTTATCCACTGAAGGTGTGCCAACAGGTTGTTTTGCCTAAGAAAGGTGTGCCAGCGGGTTGTGTTTCCCACCAATGGAGTGCTAAACGGGTTGTTTTTCCCAACGAAGGTACCTAATGAACTGATTTTCCCACCAAAGGTGCCTAGCGACTAAGAAAACTGGTTGTTTTGCCTAATCCAATATGTGCCAACTAGCTACTTATCCCAATGAAGGTGTCTAGTGATCACGCAAACGGGCTATTTTGCCCACTAAAGATGCCTAGCGACCATGTGACAGTGATGTTTTTCCCACCGAAGGTGTGCCAATAGGCTATTTTTTCCACCAAAGATGCATAGCGAACATGCCAAAGGGCTGTTGTTTCCACCGAAGGTGCCTAGCGACCGTGCCAACGTGCTGTTTTTCCTATCTAAGGTGTGCCAACGGGCTATTTTTCCTACCGAAGGTGTTCCATTAGGTTGTTTTTCCCATCGAACGTGCCAACAGGCTGTTTTTCCCACCAAGGGTGACTGACGACCATGCCAATAGGTTTGTTTGCCCCCCAAAGGTGTGCCAATAGGCTACTTTTCCCACCAAAGGTGCCAAGCGATCGTGCCAATGAACTGTCTTGCCTATCGAAGGTGTGCAAATGGGTTGTTTTTCCCATTGAAGGTGCCTAATGAACGTGTGAACGGGGTATTTGCGTTATCGAAGGCGTGCCATCGTGCTGTGTTTCCCACCAAAGGTGCCCAACTAATTTTTTCCCAATGAAGGTGCCTAACAAACGTGCCAACGACCTGTTTTGCCCATCAAAGTTTTACCAATAAGTTGTTTTTCCCACTAAAGGTGCCTAGCGAGTGTGTCAACAGGCTATTTTGCCTATCGAAGGTGTCCAAATAGGTTGTTTTCCCACCAAAGATGCATAGCGACTGTGCCAACATGCTATTTATCTGACCGAAGCTATTCCAATGAGATATTTTACCTACCAAAGATGTGTTAACGGCTTGTTTTCCTTACCAAAGGTGTGCCAATGGGTTGTTTTGCCCACCAAAGGTGTGCCAATGAGTTGTTTTTCCCACTGAAGGTGCCTAGCAAATGTGTCAACAGTCTATTTTCCCCACCAAAGGTGTGCCAATAGGCTACGCTTGCCATTGAAGGTGTAAACAAGATGTTTTTTCGAACAAAGTTGCTTCAATGGGCTGTTTTGCCTACTAAAGGAGTGCTAATGGCTTTTTTTCCCACCAAAGGTATCCCAAAAGGATGTTTTCTCACTGAAGGTGCCTAGTAAACATGTTAAAGGGCTATTTGCCCCACCAAAGGTGTGTCAATAAGCTTTGTTTCACATCAGAGGTGCCTAACGGGCTATTTTCCCGCTGAAGGTGTCCAATAGGCCGCTTTGCCCACAAAAGGTGCTTAGCATGCCAACTGGCTATATTGCCCACCGAAGGTGCTCAGCGACTTCGCCAACGTGCTCTTTTTCCCACTTAAGGTGTGGTAATGAGCTATTTTTCCCACCAAAGGTGCTTATCGAACATATCAATGAGCTGTTTTGCCCACTGAACATGTTATAAGGGGCCCAGTGAAGGAGTGCCAATGGGTTGTTTTTACCACCAAAGATGGCTAATGACTATGCAAATGGACTGTTTTTCCCACCAAGGGTGTACTAACGGGTTGTTTTACCCACTAAAGGTGAGCATAAGGGCTGTTTTCCCACCGAAGGTACCTAATGAACATGTCAATGGGCTATTTGCCTCGTTAAAGGCGTGCCAACAGGCCGTGTTTCCTAGTGAAGGTGCCCAATGGGCTATTTTTCTCACCAAAGGTGCCTAGCGAATGTAACCATGAGCTATTTTTCCCATTAAAGGTGCCTAGTGACCATGCCAATGTGTTATTGTTCTCATCAAAGATGTACCGACAGGCTATGTTTCCTACCGATGCTGCCCAACCGGTTGTTCTTCCACTGAAGGTTGTTAGTTACTATGCCAACAGGCTATTTTATCCACCAAAGGTTTACCAATAGGTTGTTTTGCCTAGCCACCATGCCAACTGGCCATTTGCATTACTGAAGGTGTTCCAACGGGTTGTTTTGCCTACTAAAGGAGTGCTAACGAGCTATTTTTCCAACCGAAGGTGCCCAGCGATTTGTGCAATGGGCTGTTTTGCCTACCGAAGTTGCCCAATGAGCTATTTTTCCCATCGAAGATGCCTAGCGACCGTGCCAACAGGCTATGTTTCCTAGCAAAGTTATGCCCACGGAATGTTTTTCCCACCAAAGTTTCCTAGCGAATGTGCCAATGAGCTGTTTTACCCACCAAAGGTACCTAGTGAATGTGCTAACCGGCTATTTTGCCCACCAAAGGTTTCTAGCGACCATGCGATCTTAGAGTTTTTCCCATCGAAGATGTCCCAACGGGTTGTTTTTCTATTGAAGGTGCCTAGCGAATGTGATGACAGGCTATTTTTCCCATCAAAAGCACCTAGTGACTGTGCCAACGTGTTGTTTTTTCCACTGAAGGTGTTCCAACGAGCTATGTTTCCTACCAATGTTACCCAATGGCCTGTTTTTCCAACCAAAGGTGCCTAGCGACCGTGCCAATAGGTTGTTTTGTCTTAGGATGGTGTGCCAACAAGCTGTGTTTCCCACCAAAGTACCCAATGGATAGTTTTATCCACTGAAGGAGCCGAGCGACAGTGCCAACAGGCTGTTATGCCCATCAAAGGAGTGCCAATAGGCTGTCTTTCCAAACAAAGGTTCCTACCAAACTATTTTCCCACTAAAGGTGCCTAGCAATCGGGCCAACCAACTCTTTTTCCCATCGAATGTATGCCAACAAAACATGCCTAGTGACCGCGGTGTTTTTCCCAACGAAGGTGTGCCAAATGGTTATTTTTCCCATCAAAGGTGCCTAGGGAACATGCCAACGGGCCATTTTTCCCATCGAAGGTGCCTAGCAATCGTGCTAACGTGTTGTTTTTCCTAGCTAAGATGTGCCAACGGGCTATTTTGCCTATCCAAAATGTTCAATTGGGTTGTTTTTCCCATCGAACGTGCCAACACGCTATTTTTTCCACCGAGGGTGCCTGATGACGATGCCAATAGGTTTGTTTTCCCACCAAAGGTGTGCCAATGGGTTGTTTTGCCCACCAAAGGTGCCAAGAGATCGTGCAAACAAGCTGTCTTGCCTATCAAAGGTGTGCAAATGGGTTGTTTTTCCCATCGAAGGTGACTAGCGAATGCGCCAGCAGACTCTGTTTCCCACTAAAAGAGCCCAACTAGGTTTTTTCCAACTGAAGGTGCCTAGTGAATGTGCCAACAGCTTATTTTACCCACTAAAGGTTTTCCAATGAGTTGTTTTGCCCACCGAAGGTGCCTAGTGAGCATGTCAATAGGTTATTTTGCCTAAAGAAGGTTCCCAGATGGGCTATTTTCCTACCGAAGACGTATAGGGACTGTGCCAACACGCTATTTGTCCAACCGAAGTTGCTCTAATGGGATGTTTTATCGACCAAAGATGTGCTAACTGCTTGTTTTGTCGACCAAAGGTGTGCCAATGGGCTATTTTGCCCACTGAAGGTGTGCCAATGGGTTGGTTTTCCCACCGAAGGTGCCGAACGAACGTGTCAACAGTATATTTTCCCCACTAAAGGTGTGTCAACATGCTATGCTTGCCATCGAATGTGTAAACGGACTATTTTTCCCACCAAATTTGTTCCAATGGGCTGTTTTGCATATCAAAGGAATGCTAATGGCCTGTTTTGCTCACCAAAGGTGTGCCAAAGGCCAGTTTTCCCATTGAAGGTGCCTAACAAACATTCTAAAGAGCTATTTACCCCATTAAAGGTGTGTCAACAAGCTTTTTTTCCTAACGGAGGTGCCCAACATGCAGTTTTCCCATCGAAGGTGTCCAATGGGCCGTTTTGGCCACCAAGCTTAGCGGCCGTGCCAACGGGCTAGATTGCCCACCGAAGGTGCTAAGCAATTAAGCCAACGTGTTGTTTTTCCCACAGAAGATGTGTCAACGAGCTATTTTTCCCACCAAAGGTGCCTACCGAACATGTCAACTAGCTATTTTGCCCATTGACCATGCTCCAACGGGCCTAGCGAAGGAGTACCAATGGATTGTTTTACCAATAAAGACATTCCAACGAGCTAAGTTTCCTACTGATGCTACCCAACTTGCTATTTTTCCCACCAAAGGTTCCTAGTTACTGTGTCAACAGGCTATGTTTCCTACCGATGCTACCCAACATGGTGTTTTTCCCACAAAAGGTGTCTAGTGACTGTGGCAATGGGTTGTTTTGCCCACCAAAGGAGTGCCAACGAGCTATTTTTCCCAACAAAGGTGCCCAATGAACTGTTTTTCCCACCGAAGGTGCCTAGTAATCGCGCCAACGGGCTATTTTGACCATTGAAGATTCCTAGAGACCGTGCAACAGTGGTATTTTTCCCACCGAAGGTGTGCCAATGGGCTATTTTTACCACCAAATTTGCCTAGTGAAGGTGCCTAGCGATTGTGCCAACGTGTTGTTTTGCCTAGCAAAGGTGTGCCAACGGGTTGTTTCGCCTACCAAAGGTGTTCCAACGACTTGATTTTCCCACTGAAAGTGCCAATGGACTAATTTTACTATTGAGGGTCCCCTATGACCGTGCCAACGAGTTGTTTTGCCCACCAAAGGTGTGCCAACGGACTGTTTTGCCTATTGAAGGTGCCCAGCAATCATGCCACTGGGCTGTTTTGCCTACCGAATGTGCATAAATGGGCTGTTTTTTGCACTGAAGGTGCCTAGCTAACATGCCAACAAGTTATTTGCCCCACCAAAGGTGAGCCAACCGACTATTTTTCCTAACAAAGGTGCCTAGCGAACATGCCAACAGGCTGTTTTGCCTACCAAAGGTGTGCCAACGAGCAATTTTGCCTACTGAAGGTGCCTAGCAACCATGCCAACAGGCTATTTTGCCTACCCAAGATGTGCAAATGGGCTGTTTCTCCTACCGAAGGTGCCCAATGGGTTGTTTTGCCCACTGAAAGTGCCTAGTGACCGTGCCAACTAGCTATTTGACTGACCGAAGGTGTTTGAACAGGCTATTTTTCCTACAAATGTGTGTTAACGGGATGTTTTTCCCACCAAAGGTATGCTAAAGGGCTGTCTTTCCCACCGAAGGTGCCCAGTAAACATGCCAACGCGCTATTTGCCCCACCAAAGTGCCAACGAGCCGTGTTTCCTACCGAAGTCACGCAACCGGTTGTTTTTCTCCATGAAGGTGCCTAGCGAACGTGCCAACAGGTTATTTTGCCCAAAAAAGGTGTGCCAATGAGTAGTTTTGCCCACCAAAGGTAACTAGCGACTGTACCAACAAGCTATTTTGCCTACTGAAGGTGTGCAAATGGGCTATTTTTCCCACCGAAGGTGCCTAACGATCGTGCCAACTGCCTATTTGCCTGACTGAAGGTGTTCAAACGGGCTATTTTTCCTACCAAAGGTATGCCAAAGGGCTATCTTTCCCACCGAAGGTGCCTAGTGAACGTGTCAACGGGCTATTTGCCCTACCGAAGGTATGCAAACGAGTTTTGTTTTCTATCGAAGATGCCCAACTAGCTGTTTTTTCCACCAAAGGTGCCTGACGATCGTGCCAACGGGCTATTTTGCCAACAAAAGGTGTGCCAGAGTGTTGTTTTGCCCATTAAAGGTATGTCAAATGAATGTTTTTCTCATAGAAGGTGCTTAACAAACGTGCCAACGAGTTATTTGCCCCACCGAAGGTGTACCAACATGCTATGTTTCCTATCGATGCTACCCAACGTACTATTTTTTCCATCGAAGGTGCCTAGTGACTGTGTCAACGGGCTATTTTATCCACCAAAGGTATACCACTACTGAAGGTGTGCCAACAGGCTGTGTTTCCCACCGAAGGTGACCAACGGGCAGTTTTTTCCCACTAGAGGTACCTAGTGACTGTGCCAATGGGTTGTTTTGCTCACCAAGGTGCCTAACAAGTATATCAACTTGCTATTTTTCCTACCAAAGTTGAGCCAGCGGGTTGTTTTTCAAACCAATGGTGCCTAGTGACCATGCTAACTTGCTATTTTTCCCAACAAAGATGCACCAGCATGCTGTTTTCTCTATCGAAGGTGCCTAGCGAACATGTTGACCGACTGTTTTGCCCACTAAAGGTGTTCCAACGGACCATTTTACCTATCAAAGGTGTGCCAATGAGTTGTTTTTCCCACCGAAGGTGATTAGCGAAAGGCTATTTTCCCCACTAAAGGTGATTGTAATAGGCAATTTTGTCTACCAAAGGTGTGCCATTGTGTAGTTTTTGCAACTGAAGGTGCATTATGGATAGTTTTGCCTACTAAAGGTGCCAAGCAACTATGTGAACGGGCTATTTTTCCCACTAAAGGTACCAACGGGCTGTTTTGCCCATCGAAGATGCCTAGCGATCGTGACAACTAGATATTTGCCCAATTGAAGGTGTTCCAACAGGCTGTTTTGCTTACCAAAGGTGTGCCAGCTGGTTGTTTTCTCCATCGACGGTTCCTGGTGACCATAGCAACAGGTTGTTTTGCCCACCAAAGGTGTGACAATAGGTTGTTTTCCCACCGAAGGTGCCTAACGATCCTAGCAACGGGCTGTTCTACCGACCAAAGGGGTGCCAATGGGCTGTTTTGCACACCAAAGGTGTGCTAAAGGGTTGTTTTCCCACCAAAGTGCCTAGCAAACATGTCAATAAGTTATCTATCCCACTGAAGGTGTGCCAATGGGCTGTGTTTCCCACCGATGGTGCCTGAAAACCGTACCGATGGACTATTTTGCCCACTAAAGGTGCCTGATGATCATGCCAATGGGTTGTTTTGCCCACCAAAGGTGTGCCAAGGGGCTTTTTTGCCTACCAAAGGTTCCTAGCGACCATGCCAATAGGCATTTTTCCTACCAAAAGTGCCTAGCAACTGTTCCAATGGGATATTTTTCCCACTGAAGGTGCCTAATGGGCTATTTATCCCAACAAATGTGCCCAGCAAATTGTTTTTCCCACTGAAGGTGCCTAGTGACCGTTCCAACTAGCTGTTTTGCCCACCAAATGTGTGCCAACTGAAGATGCCTAGCGATTGTGCAACCGTCGTGTTTTTCCTATCGAAGGTGTGTGAACGGGTTGTTTTTCCCACTGAAAGTGCCTAAGGAATGTGGCAACGGGCTATTTTTCCCATCGAAGCTACCTAGCAACCATGCCAACGTGTTGTTTTGCCTAGCAAAAGCGTGCCACGGGTTGTTTTTCCAACCGAACATGCCAATGGGCTTTTTTCCCACTGAAGGTGCTTGAAGACAGTGCCAACGGGCTTTTTTGCCCACCAAATGTGTGCCAACGAGCTATTTTTCCGACCTAAGGTGCCTAGTGACTGTGCCAATGAGCTGTTTTGCCCACCAAAGGTGTGCAAACGGACTGTTTTTCCCACCGAAAGTGCCCAATGGGCTATTTTGCCTACCAAAAGTCCTAACAACAGTGCCAACTAGCTATTTGCCTGACCGAAAGTGTTCCAACGAGTTGTTTTACCTACTAAAGATGTCCAAATGGGCTATTTTTCCCACCGACGGTGCCCAATGAGTTGTTTTGCCCATCAAAGGCGTCTAGCTACCGTGTCAACTGGCTATTTGCTAGCTGAAGTAGTTCCATCGGGCTATTTTGCCTAATGAAGGTGTGCAAAAAGGCTATTTTTCCCTCCGAAGGAACCTAGTGAAGGTGCCAACGAGCTGTTAGCACCATCGAAGGAGTGCCACCCGATTATGTTTCCCATCTAAGGTGCCCAATGTGCTATTTTTCCTACCGAAGGTGTGCCAATGGGTTGTTTTTCCTACCAAAGGTGCCCAATTGACTGTTATGCCCATCGAAGATGCTCAGCAACCGTGTCAACAGCTGTGTTGCCCACTGAAGTTATGCCTTTCGACCATGCCAACGAGGTGTTCATCCTACCGAAGGTGCCTAGCGAATGTGTCAATGGGCTATTTTTCCCATCAAAGGCACTTAGCTACCGTGTCAACGGGCTATTTTTCCTACCAAGTTATGCCAACAAGCTATGTTTCCCATCGGTGGTGCCTAACGGGCAGTTTTTCCCACAAAAGATGCCTAGTGCCCCTACCAAAGGGCTGATTTGTCCACCGAAGGTATGCCAATGGGTTGTTTTTCCCACTGAAGTAGCGTAGTGACTATGCTAATGTGATGTTTTTCCCACCAAAGGTGTGCCAATGAACTATTTTTAACACTTAAGGTGCCTGGCGATCGTGTAAACAGGCTATGTTGCCCACCAAAGTTGTGCCTTGTGACCATGCCAACATGGTGTTTTTCCCACCAAAGATGTGCCAATGGGCTGTTTTTCCCACCGAAGGTGTGTCAACATGCTATGTTTCCCACTGAAGGTGCCCCACGAACATGCCGACAGGCTGTTTTGCCCACCAAAGGTGCCTAGCGACCATGTCAACGGTCTTATTTGCCCACCAAAGTTGTGCCTTGTTACCATGCCAACGCGGTGTCTTTCCCACCGAAGGTGTGCCATCGGGCTATTTTTCCACCGAAGATGCCTAGCAAACATGCCAATGGGCTATTTTTTGCATCTAAAGCACTTAATGACTGTGCTAAGATGATGATTTTCCCTCTAAAATTATGCCAATGGGCTACGTTTCCCACTAATGCTACCCAATAGGCTATTTTTACCACTGAAAGTGCCGAGTGACCGTGCCAACTGGCTATTTGCCAGACTAAAGGTGCCTAGTGACCGTGCCAACTATCTATTTATAGTACCAAAGTTATTCCATTGGGCTATTTTACCTATTGAAGTGGGCAAAAGGGTTGTTTTTCCCACAAAAGGTCCCTAGCGAATGTGCCAACGGGCTATTAGTCCCACCGAAGGTGTGCCAATGGGTTATGTTTCCCACTGAAGGTGCCCAATGGGTTGTTTTGCCCTCCAAAGTTGTGTCAATGGGCTATTTTGCTCACCGAAGGTGCCTAGCAACGGGCCAACAAGCTATTTTCCCATCAGAAGTGCCTAGCAAACGCGCAAATAGGCTATTTTACCCATCAAAGGTACCTAGAGACCGTATGAATGTGCTGTTTTACCTAGCAAAGGCTTGCCAATGTGTTATTTTATCTACTACAGGTGTTCCAACAGGTCGGTTTTCCCACCAAAGATGCCTAACGGACTATTTTGACCCCCAAAGATGCTTACAGACTATGCAACTGGGTAGTGTTGCCCACTAAAGGTGTGCCAACGTGCTATTTTTCCCACCGAATGTGCCAATGGGTTGTTTTATTCAGCAAAGGTGCCTAACGAACGTGTCAACGGGCTATTTTCCCATCGAAGATGCCTAGAGATCGTGGGAACGTGTTGTTTTTCCTACCAAAGGTGTGCCAACGGGCTATATTTCCAACTAATGCTACCCAACGGGCTACATTTCCCACTGAAGGTGCCTAGTGATTGTGCCAACGTGCTGCTTTATCCACAAATGTGACAACGGGCTATTTTGCAGACCCAAGGTGTGTAGCAACCATAACAACATGCTATTTTTCCCACCAAAAGGTGTGCCAACGGGTTGTTTTTCCCACCTAAGGTGCATAGTAAACATGCTAACGGGTTATTTTACCCACTAAAGGTGCCTAGTGATCATGCTACTGAGCTGTTTTGCCCACCGAGGGTGTGCCAATGGGCTGTGTTTCCTATTAAAGGTGCCCAATAGACTGTTTTTCCCATCGAAAGTGCCTGCTGACCATGCCTATGGGCTATTTTGCACACCGAAGATGCCTAGCGACCATGCCAATGTGCTATTTTTCCCACCTAAGATGCCTAGCGGTAGTGCCAATTGGCTATTTGCCCGACTAAAGGTGTTCCAACGAGTTGTTTCATCTATTGAAGGTTTTCCAATGGGCTGTTTTTCCTATCAAAGGTGTCTAACGATTGTGGCAACGAGCAGTTTTGCCCACCAAAGGTGTACCAATGGGCTATTTTGCCCCCTAAAGCTATGCCAAAAGGCTATTTTTCCCAATGAAGATGCTTAACGAACATGCCAACAAGTTATTTGCCCTACCAAAGGTGTACCAATGAGCAGTGTTTCCTATCGATGGTGCCTGAAGACCATGCCGATGGGCTATTTTGCCTACCAAAGGTGCCTAATAACCGTGCCAATGGGTTGTTTTGCCCATCAAAGGTGTGCCAAGGGGCTATTTTTCCCACTGAATGTGCCTAACGACTATTCCAACTGGCTGTTTTGCCCACCGAAGGTGTGCCAATGGGCTGCGTTTCCCATTAAAGGTACCCAATAGACTGTTTTTCCCATTGAAAGTGCCTGTCGACCATGACAACGGGCTATTTCGCACACTGAAGATGCCTAGCGACCGTGCCAATATCCTGTTTTTCCCACCTACGATGCCTAGCAATAATGTCAATTGGCTATTTACCTGACTAAAGGTGTTCCAACGAGTTGTTTTACCTACTGAAGGCTTGCCAATGGACTTTCCCATCAAAGGTGTCTAACAACTGTGGCAACGGGCAGTTTTGCCCACCAAAGGTGTGCCAATGGGCTATTTTACCCCTGAAGCTGTGCCAAAAGGCTATTTTCCCACCGAAGATGCTTAACGAACATGCCAACAAGTTATTTTCCCCACCAAAGGTGTACCAACGAGCAGTGTTTCCCATCGATGGTGCCTGAAGACCATGCTGACAGGCTATTTTGCCTACCAAAGGTGCCTAATAACCGTGCCAATGGGTTGTTTTGTCCATCAATGGTGTGCCAAGGGGCTATTTTGCCACTGAATGTGCCTAGCGACTATACCAACAGACTATTTTGCCCACCGAAGGTGTGCTAACAAGCTCTATTTTACACCTAAGGTACGTAGCGACTATGCCAATGGGTTATTTTGCCTACCAAAGGTGTCTAATGACCATACCAGCGTGTTATTTTTCCCACTGAAGGTATGCCAACGTGATGTTTTTCCCATCAAAGGTCCCTAGTGACGGTGCTAATGGGTTGTTTTGTCTGCCAAAGGTGTGCCAACCGGTTGTTTTCCCACCAAAGTTGCTTAGCGACTATGCTAACGTGTCATTTTTCACACCCAAGGTGTGGAAACGGACTGTTTTTCACACTAAACGGGCCAAGTGACTGTGCCAATGGGCTGTTCTGAATGCCAAAGTTCTGCCAACGTGCTGTGTTTTTCTACTGAAGTTGTGCCCCTGGGTTGTTTTTCCTATCGAAGGTTCCCAACTGACTTTTCTGCCCACCGAAGATGCTTAGCGACTGTGCCAACGACTGTGTTGCCCACTGAGGTTGTGCCTTGCGACTATGCCAACAAGATGTTTTCCCACTGAAGGTGCCTAGCAAATGTGCCAATGGGCTATTTTTTCAATCAAGGGTGCCTAATGACCGTGCCAATGTGCTGTTTTTCCCACCAAAGGTGTGCCAACGAGCTATATTTAGCACTGGTGTTGCCTAACGGCGTGTTTTTCCTACTGAAAGTGCCTAGTGCCCTGCTAAAGGGCTTATTTGTCCAAAGAAGGTGTGCTAATGGGATATTTTTCCCACCGAAGTTTCCTAGCGACTGTGCCAATGCGATGTTTTTCCCACCAAAGGTGTGACAACGGGCTGCTTTTCTCATTGAAGGAACCTAGCGACCGTGCGAATGAGTTTTGTTTCCCACCGAAGTTGTGCTTTGCGACCTTTCGAACGTGGTGTTTTTCCCACCGAAGATGTGCCAATGGGCTATTTTTTCCACCGAAGGTGTTTACAAAAATGCCAAGTAGCTATTTTTGTCATCGAAGGCACCCAGTGACTATGTTAATGTGCTACTTTTCCCATCAAAGGTGTGCCAACGGGCTATCTTTCCCACCGAAGGTGCATCAAGAACATGCCAATAGGCTGTTTTGCCCACCGAAGGTGCCTAGCGACCATGTTAATGGTTTATTTTTCCCACTGAAGTTGTACCTTATAACTATGCCAATGTTTTGTTTTTCCCACCAAAGGTATGCCAACGACCTGTTTTTCCTACCGAAGGTGCCTAGTGAATAGGCTAATGGGCTATTTTCCCATCTAAGGCACCTAGCAACTGTGCCAACATGTTATTTTTCCCACCGGAATTGTCCCAATGGCCTATGTTTCCCACTAATCTTGCCCAACGGGCTAATTTTTCTACTGAAGGTGCCTACTGACCTTGCCAACAGGTTGTTTTGTCCACCGAAGGTGTGCCAATGGGATGTGTTGCGTATAGAAGGTGTGCCAACAGGCTATGTTTCCAATTGAAGATTCCCAACGGAAAGTTCTTTCCCATTAAAGGTGCCTAGCAATCGTGCCAAAGTGTTGTCTTGCCCATCAAAGGTGTGTCAAAGGGTCGTTTTGCCTATCGGAGGTAAGCCAACGAGTTGTTTTTTGATCTAAGGTGCCCAACATATTGTTTTGCTCATCGAAGATGCCTAGCGACTATGGCAACGTGTTGTATCGCCCTTCGAAGGTGGGCCAGTGGGTTGTTTTTACCACTGAAGGTGCCTATCGAACATGTCAACGAGTTGTTTTGCCTATTGAAGGTGCCTAGTTACTGTGCCAATGGGTTGTTTTGCCTACTGAAGGTGTGGCAAGGGACTATTTTTCCTACCGAAGGTGTCTAGTGACCATGAAAATGGGTTATTTTGCCTACTGAAGGTGTGGTAAGGGACTATTTTTACCACCGAAGGTGCCTAGTGAACTCACCAACGAGCCATTTTGCCCACCACAGGTGTGCCAATGAGTTATTTTTCCCATAAAAAATGCCCAATAGACTGTTTTGTCCACCAAAGATGCCTAGCGATTGTGCCAATGGGCCCTGTTGCCCACCAAAGGTGTGGCAATGGGCTATTATGCCCACTGAAGGTGTGTCAAAGGGTTGTTTTTTGCATCAAATGTGCCCAACTGACTGTTTTGCTCAACGAAGATGCCTAGCGACTATGCCAACGGGTTGTGTTGCCCATCGAAGATATGGCAATAGGTTGCTTTTCCACCGACGGTGCCTAGTAAATGTGTCAAAGGGTTGCTTTGCCCACTGACAGTGCCTACTGACCATGCCAATGGGTTGTTTTAAATATCGAAGGTGTGCCAATAGGCTATTTTTCCCGCCGAAGATGTCCAATAGATTGTTTTTCCCTTCGAAGGTACCTAGCGAATGTGTCAATGGGTTGTTTTGCCCACTGAAGGGCCAATGGGTTGTTTTACCCATCGATGTTGCTTAATGACTGTGCTAACAGGTTTTATTTCCTAACGAAGGTGTGCCAACGGATTGTTTTTCTCATCGAAGTTGCTTAGTGAATGAGCCAATGGGTTGTTTTGCCCACCAAAGCTGCCTAGCGAATATGTCAAAGGGCTATTTTTCCCACCGAAGGTGTCTAATGACGGTGCAGTCATGGTATTTTTCGTGCCAAAGGTGTGCCAATGGGGTGTTTTTTCGAACGAAGCTGCCTAGCAAACGTGCCAATGGGCTATTTTTCCCATCGAAGGTGCCTAGTGACCTTGCGAATGTGCTATTTTTCCCACTGAAGGTGTTCCAACAGGTTATGTTTCCTACTGATGTTGCCCAATGACTTGATTTTCCCACTGAAGGTGCCTTATGATTGTGCCAACGGACTGTTTTATCCACCAAAGGTGTGCCAATGGGCTATTTTGCCTTAGGATGGTGTGCTAACAAGTTGTGTTTCCCATAGAAGGTGCCCAACGGGCAGTTTTTTCCCTCTGAGGGTGCCTAGCAATTGTGCCAATAGGCTGTTTTGCAAATTAAAGGAGAGCCAACTGGCTATTTTTCCCAACAAAGGTGCCCAACAAACTATTTTTCCCACTAAAGGTGCCTAACGACTGTGTCAACCGGCTATTTTGCCTATTGAATGTTTGCCAACTGAAGATGTAGTGATCGTGCGACCATGGTGTTTTTCCCACCGAAGGTGCCTAGGGAACATACCAACGGCCTAGTTTTCCTATCGAAGTTTCCTAACGATCGTGTCAACATGCTGTTTTGCCTATTGAAGGCTTGTCAACAAGTTGTTTTGCCCACTAAAGGAGCTCCAACGTATTATTTTTCTCACGAAACTTGCCAATCGGTTGCTTTCCCACTGAAGGTGCCTGAAGACTGTGCCAACGGGCTTTTTTACCTACCAAAAGTGTTCCAACATGCTATTTTTTGCACCAAAGGTGCCTAGCGACCGTGCCAACGAGCTGTTTTACCTACTGAAGGTGTGCAAACGGGCTATTTTTCCTATCGAAGGCACCCAATGAGTTGTTTTGCCCACCGATGGTCCCCAATAACTGTGCCAACTAGCTATTTACCTTACCAAAGGTTTTCCATCAGGTTGTTTTACGTACTAAAGGTGTGCTAACGGGATTTTTCCCACTGAAGATCCCTAATGAGTTGTTTTGTCCACCGAAGCTACCGATCGATCATTCCAACTAGCTATTTGCCAGACCAAAGTTGTTCCTTCAGGTGTTTTGCCTATTACAGGTGTGCAAAAGGGTTGTTTTCCCACCAAAGGTGCCTAGCGAAGGTGCCCACGGGCTATCAGCCCTGTCAAAGGTGTGCCAATAGGCTGTTTTCCCATCGAAAGTGCCTGATGATCATGCCAACGAGTTGTTTTGCCCACCAAAGCTTTGCGCTGTTTTGCCCACGAAGGTGCCTAGCGATCGTGCCAACAAGTTGTTTTTTCCACCAAAGGTGCCTAGTGAACATGCCAACAAAATCCATCAAAGGTGCCTAGCGACTGTTCCAACATGTTGTTTTACCTAGCGATGCTGTGCCAACGTGTTATTTTGCATACTGAAGGTGCTCCAACAAGCTGTTTTTCCCACTGAAGGTGCCAACAGACTATTTTGCCCCCCAAAGATGCCTAGTGACTGTGCCAACGGGCAATGTTGCCAACTAAAGGTGTGCTAACATGCTGTTTTTCCTACTTAAGGTGCTTAGCAAATGTGCCAATAAGTTGTTTTGCCCACCAAAAGGTGCTTAGTGACCATGTCAATGAGCTATTTTACCCATCGAAGGTGTCTAGCGACTGTGCAATCATGGTGTTTTTCCCATCGAAGGTGTGCCAACGATCTATTTTGCTCGCCGAAGATGCCTAGCAAACATGCCAACAACCTATTTTCCAATCAAAGGAGCCTAACGATCGTGTGAGCGTGCTATTTTCCCACCGAAGGTATGCCAACGAGCAATGTTTCCCACTGGTGCCACCCAACGGGCTATTTTTCCCACCGAAGGTGCCTATTGTCTATGCCAACGGATTGTTTTATCCACCAAAGGTATGCCAACGGGTTATGCCTATAAAAGATGTGCCAATAGGTTGTGTTTCCGACCGAAGTTGCCCAATGAGAAGTTTTTTCCCACTAAAGGTGCCTAACAACTGGGCCAATGCACTGTTTTGCCCACCGAAGGTGCCTAGCAACCATGCCAACGTACTATTTTTCCCACTAGTAGTGCCCAATGGGCTATTTTTCCCACTGAAAGTGCCTGCCGACTGTGCCAATGGTCTATTTTGCATACTGAAGATGCCTAGCAAAAGTGCCAACGTGTTGTTTTTCCCACCGAAGGTGCACCAATGGGCTGTTTTTCCTACCGAAAGTGCCTAGAAAATGTTTCGACGTGTTGTTTTGCCCATCAAAGGTGTTCTAATGGGCTATTTTGCCTACCAAATATGTGCTAATAGGCTGTTTTTTCCATCGAAAGTGCCCTATGGATTATCTTGCAAGTCGAAGGTGCCTAGTGACCATGTCAATGGGCTATTTTGCCCACCAAAGGTGTTCCAACGAGCTATTTTACCTACTGAAGGTGTGCCATTGTGCAGTTCTTATTAATAGTGTGCCCTAGGCCAATAGTCATATATGACTTTTGTACTGACATTCTGACTTATTAATAATATAATATGAGGTATTCTTTTAAATATGCATGTATATTGTTTATGTAATATTATTTACATTCCATTAATAGTATTAGGCTTATGTCATCAAGTATGTGACTTGATAGTAAAACCATAATCATTATAATATTATTCTAAACTGTTCTTGGCCGATCATTCTGGTGGAACGATAATGAATTAAGGCTAGTATGTGTTCTAATTGATGATCACGTTTTACTGATCATGGATATGAGTTATCAAATCAGAAACATAGATATATGTTAGAGAACATATAT
>JAOTJB010076619.1:0-20851 GCA_027123815.1 Erythroxylum minutifolium | reverse complement strand
AAAGTGCCTTGCGACAGAGCCAACAAGCAGTTTTGCCCACCGAAGATGTGCCAACGGGCTGTTTTGACCCCCGAAGGTGTGCCAACGGGCTATTTTTCCCGCCAAAATTACCCAACAAGCTGTTTTTCCCATCAGAAGTACCCTGCAGCCGTGCCAACAGGTTGCTTTGCCCACTGAAGGTTTGCAAACGGGCTATTTTTTCCACAGAAAGTGCCCAACAGGCTGTTTTTCCCACTGAAGGTGCCCAACGGGCTGTTTTTCCCACCAAAAGTGCGTTATGGCCATGCCAACGAGCTGTTTTTCCCACCGAAGTTGCCCAACAGGCTGTTTTTCCCACCAAAAGTGCATTACGGTCGTGCCAATGGGCTACTTTGCCCACCAAAGGTGTGCCAACGGGCTGTTTTGCCCCCTAAAGGTCCGCCAACGGGTAGTTTTGCCCCCCGAAGGTGTGCTAACGGGTTGTTTTTCCCACCAAAGTTGCCCAACAGGTTTTTTTCCCACCAAAAGTACCTTACGGTTATGCCAACAAGTTGCTTTTCCCACCGAAGGTTTACCAACGGGCTGTTTGTCCCACCGAAGGTGGCCAACGGGTTGTTTTTCCCACCGAAAGTGCGTTGTGGCCGTGCCAACGGGATGTTTTTCCCACCGAAGTTGCCCAACGGGCCGTTTTTCCCACCAAAAGTGCCTTGCGGCCATGCCAACGGGTTGCTTTGCCCACCAAAGGTGTGCCAACGAGCTGTTTTTGCCACCAAAGTTGCCCAATAGGGTGTTTTTCCCACCGAATGTGCCTTGCGGCGGTGCCAACGGGCTGCTTTGCCCACCAAAGGTTCGCCGACTGGTTGTTTTTTCCACCGAAAGTGCCCAACGTGCTAACTTTCCCTCTGAAGGTGCCCACAGGCTATTTTCCCACCAAAAGTGCCTTGCAGCCATGCCAACGGGCCATTTTTCCCATAAAAGGAGCCCACAAGCTGTTGTCCCCACCGAAGGTTTGCCAATGGGCTATTTTCTCCATCGAAAGTGCCTAACGGGCTATTTTTCCCACCGAAAGTGAGTTGCAGCCGTGCCAACGGGTTGTTTTTCCCACCGAAGTTGCCCAACGGGCTGTTTTTCCCACCAAAAGTGCCTTACGGCTGTACCAACGGGCTGCTTTGCCCACCAAAGGTGTGCCAAAGGGCTATTTTTCCACCAAAGTTGCCCAACAGGTTGTTTTTCCCGTCGAAAGTGCCTTACGGCCATGCGAACGGGCTGCTTTGCCCACCGAAGGTTTGCCAACAGGCTATTTTTTCACCGAAAGTGCCCAACTGGCTGTTTTTCACATCAAAGGCACCCACAGGTTGTTTTTTCCACCAAAGGTGCCTTGCAGCCATGCCAACAGGCTGTTTTTCCCATAAAAGGTGCCCAATGGGCTGTTGTTCAGACCGAAAGTGTCTTGCGGCCGTGCCAACTTGTAGTTTTGCCCACCGAAGGTGTGCCAACGGGCTATTTTTCCCACAGAAGGTGCCCAATGGGCTATTTTTCCCACCTAAAGTGCCTTACAACAGTACCAACAGGCTGTTTTGCCCACCAAAGGTGTGCCAACGGGCTATTTTTCCCACCGAAGTTTTCCAACGGCCTGTTTTTCCCACCAACAGTGCCTTGCGACCTTGCCAATGTCCTGTTTTGCCCACCGAAGGTGTGCCAACGAGCTTTTCTTCGCATCGAAGTTGCCGAATAGGATGTTTTTCCCACCGAAAGTGCCTTGCGGTGGTTCCAACGGGCTATTTTGTCCACCGAAGGTTTGCCAACGTCCTTTTTTTCCACCGAAAGTGCCCAACAGGCTGTTTTTCCCACCGAATGTGCCCATAGACTATTTTTTCCACCGGAAGTGCCTTGCAGCCGCATCAACGGGCTGTTTTACCCACAGAAGGTGCACCAATAGGCTATTTTTCCCCCAAAGGTGCCCAACAGGTTGTTTTTCCCATTAAAGGTGCCTTGCGGTCGTGTCAACGGGTTGTTTTCCCCACCGAAGGGGCCCATGGGCTATTTTTCCCACTGAAAATACCTAGCAGCCTTGCCAACGGGCTATTTTTTACATCGAAGGTGTACCAACAGCCCACTTTTTTGCTGAAGGTGCCCAACAGGTTGTTTTTCCCACTGAATGTGCCTTGTGGCCGTGTCAACGGGATGTTTTTCCCACTAAAGGGACCCAACGAGTTGTTTTTCCCACTGAAAGTGCCTTACAGTCTTACCAACAGGCTCCTTTGCCCACCAAAGGTGCATCAACAGGCTATTTTTCCCAATGAAAGTGCTCAACGGGTTGTTTTTCCCATAAAAGGTGCCCAACGGGTTGTTTTTCCCGCCAAAATTGCCCTACGGCCGTGCCAACGGGCTTTTTTGCCCACAGAAGGTGTGCCAACGGGCAGTTTTTCAGACCGAAGTTGCCCAACGAGCTGTTTTGCCCACCGAAGGTTTGCCAACGGGCTGTTTTTCCCTCCGAAAGTCCCCAACAGGCTGTTTCTTTCACCGAAGGTACCCAACGGGCTTTTTTCCCACCGAAAGTGCCTTGCGGCCATGCCAACATGCTGTTTTGCCCACCAAAGGTTTGCCAATAGGTTGTTTTCCCCATCGAAAGTACCCAACGAGCTGTTTTTTCCATCAAAGGTAGCCAACGGGCTATTTTTCCCACTGAAAGTACCATGCGGCCGTGCCAGCGGGCTGTTTTTCCTACCAAAGGTGTGCCAACGGGCTATTTTCCCCCCCACAATTTCCCAACGAGCTGTTTTCCCACCAAAAGTGCCTTACGGACGTGTCAACCGGCTCTTTTGCCCACCCAAGGTGCGCCATCGGGCTGTTTCTCCCACCGAAGGTGCTTAATGGATTGTTTGTCAACGGGCTATTTTACCCACCGAAGGTGTGCCAATGGGCTGTTTTTCCTACCGAGAGTGCCCAACGGGCTATTTTTCCCACCGAAAGTGTCTTGCGACTATGCCAACGGGTGGTTTTTCGCTCCTAGGCTGTGCTAACGGGTTATTTTTCCCACCGAAAGTCCTTGCGGTGATGCCAACGGGCTGTTTTACCCACCGAAGGTGTGCCATTGGGCTGTTTTCCCACCGAAAGTGCCATGCGATCGTGTCAATGGACTATTTTACCCCAATGAAGGTGTGTCAACGGGTTGTTCTTCTCCCCAAAAGTGACTTTTGGCCGTGCCAACGGGTTGTTTTGTCCACCGAAAGCTTGCCAACGGGCTGTTTTCCCCACCGAAAGTGCCCGACGGGCTATTTTTCCTACCGAAGGCACCCACAGGCTGTTTTTCCCACTGAAAGTGCCTTGCCCTTGTGCCAACGGGCTATTTTGGCCACCAAAGATGTGCCAACGGGCTGTTTTGCCCCCCGAATGTGTGCTAACGGGGTGTTTTTCCCACCGAAGTTGCCCAATAGGCTGTTTCTCTCACCGAAAGTGCCTTGCGGCCATGCCAACAGGTTGCTTTGCCCATCGAAGGTTTGCCATCGGGCTGTTTGTTTATCGAAAGTGCCCAACGGGCTATTTTTCCCACCGAAGGTGCCCAACGAGCTGTTTTTCCCACAGAAAGTGAGTTAAGGCTGTGCCAACCGGCTATTTTTTGCACCGAAGTTTCCCAAAGGGCCATTTTTCCCACCAAAAGTGCCTTGCGGCCGTGCCAACTGGCTACTTTGCCCACCAAAGGTGTGCCAACAGGCTATTTTTTGGGCCGAAAGTGCCTTACGGCCATGTCAACGGGCTGCTTTGCCCACTGAAGGTTTGCCAACGAGCCGTTTTTTCCACCGAAAGTGCCCAACGGGCTGTTTTTCACACCGAAGGCACCCACAGGTTGTTTTTCCCACCAAAAGTTCCTTGCAGCCGTGCCAACGGGCTGTTTTTCCCGCAAAAGGTGCCCAACGGGCTGTTGTTCACACTAAAAGTGCCTTACGGTCGTGCCACTGTGCAGTTTTGCCCACCAAAGGTGTGCCAACGGGCTGTTTTTCCCACAGAAGGTGCCTAACGGGCTCTTTTTTGACCTAAAGTGCCTTACAACAGTGCCAACAGGCTGTTTTGCCCACCGAAGTTGCCCAACGGGTTGTTTTTCCCACCAACAGTGCATTGCGACCTTGCCAATGTGCTGTTTTACCCATCGAAGGTGTGCCAACAAGCTGTTCTTCCCATCGAAGTTGCCCAACCGGATGTTTTTCCCACCGAAAGTGCCTTGCAGCTGTTCCAACGGGTTGTTTTTTCCATCGAAGGTTTGCCAAGGGGTTGTTTTTTCCACCGAAAGTGCCCAACGAGCTGTTTTTCCCACCGAAGGTGCCCTTGGACTACTTTTTCCACCGAAAGTGCCTTGCGACCGGATCAACGGGCTATTTTTCCCACAGAAGGTGTGCCAACGGGCTATTTTTCCCCTGAAGGTGCCCAACAGGTTGTTTTTCCCACTAAAGGTGCCTTGCAGCTGTATCAACGGGCTGTTTTCCCACCAAAGGGGCCCCATAGGTTGTTTTTCCCACTGAAAGTACCTTGCATCCTTGCCAACGGGCTATTTTTCACACCGAAGGTATACCAAGGGGCCATTTTTCCTCGAAGGTGCCCAACAGGTTGTTTTTCCCACTAAAGGTGCCTTGCAGCTTTGTCAACGGGTTATTTTTCCCACCGAAGTGGCCCCATGAGCTGTTTTTCCCACTGAAAGTGCCTTGCAGCCTGGCCAATGAGCTGTTTTTCACACCGAAGGTTTACCAACAAGCCATTTTTCCCCCGAACGTGCCCAATAGGTTTTTTTCCCACTAAAAGTGCCTTGCAGCCATGTCAACAAGATGTTTTTCCCACCAAAGGGGCCCAACGAGCTATTATTCCCACTGAAAGTGCCTTGCAGCCTTGCCAACGGGCTCTTTTGCCCATCGAAGGTGCATCAACAGGCTGTTTTTCCCACTGAAAGTGCCCAACGGGTTGTTTTTCCTATAGAAGGTACCCAATGGGCTATTTTTCCCACCAAAATTACCCTGCGACTGTGCCAACGGGCTTTTTTGGCCTATAGAAGGTGTGCCAACGGGCTATTTTTCCCGACCGAAGTTACCCAACGGGCTGTTTTGCCCACCGAAGGTTTGCTAACGGGCTGTTTTTCCCTCTGAAAGTGCCCAACAGGCTGTTTCTTTGACCGAAGGTACTCAACGGACTTTTTTCCCACCGAAAGTGCCTTGTGGCCGTGCCAACGTGCTGTTTTGGCCGCCGAAGATGTGCCAACGGGCTGTTTTTGCCACCGAAGGTGCCCAACGGGCTATTTTTCCCATCTAAAGTGCCATGCGATCGTGTCAACGGACAATTTTACCCCAACGAAGGTGTGCCAATGGGCTGTTCTTCTCACCGAAAGTGATTTTTGACCGTGCCAACGGGCTGTTTTGCCCACCCAAGGTTTGCCAACGGGCTGTTTTTCCCACCGAAAGTGCTTAACAGGTTATTTTTCCCACTGAAAGTGGCTTACAGTTGTGCCAAAGGGCTATTTTGGCCACCGAAGATGTGCCAACAAGCTATTTTTACCACCGAAGGTGCCCAACGGGTTGTTTTTCCAATCGAAGGTGACCTATAGCCGTGTCAACGAGCTATTTTACCCACTAAAGGTGTGCCAATGGGCTATTTTTCCCACCAAAAGTGCCTTGCGGTTGTGCCAACAGGTAATTTTTTCCTCCCAAGCTGTGCTAACGGGTTGTTTTTCCCACCGAAAGTGCCTTGTGGCTGTGCCAACGGGCTGTTTTACCCATCGAACGTGTGCCAATGGGTTGTTTTTCCTACCGAAGTTACCCAATGGGTTGTTTTTCCAACCAAAAGTGCCTTGCGACCGTGCCAACGGGCTGTTTTGCTAACTGAAGGTTTGCCAACGGGCTGTTTTTCCCATCAAAAGTGCCCAACAGGCTATTTTTCCCACCGAATGTGCCCAACGGGCTATTTTTCCCACCAGAAGTGCCTTGCAGCCGTGCCAACGGGTTGTTTTTACCACTGAAAGTGCCCAATGGGTTGTTTCTCCCACCGAACGTGCCTTGCGGCGGTGCTAGCGGGCATTTTCACCAACGGGCTGCTTTTCCAACCGAAGATGCCCAACGGGCTGTTTTACCTACCGAAGCTTTGCCAACGGGCTATTTTTCCCTTCGAAAGTGCCCAACGGGCTATTTTTCCCACTGTAAGTGCCTTGCAGCCGTGCCAACGGGCTATTTTGGCCACCGAACATGTGCCAAGGGGCTGTTTTGCCCCCGAAGGTGCGTCAACGGGCTGTTTTCCCCACCAACGGGTGGTTTTTCCCTCCCAAGGTTTGCTATCGGGTTATTTTTCCCACCGAAAGTGCCTTGCGTCTATGCCAATGGGCTATATTACCCACTGAAGGTGTGCCAACGGGTTGTTTTTCCCACCGAAGCTGCCCAATGGGCTATTTTTCCAACCAAAAGTTCCTTGCGGTCGTACCAACGCTCTGTTTTGCCAACTGAAGGTTTGCCAAGGGGCTATTTTCCCATCAAAGTTGCCCACAGGCTGTTTTTCCCACTGAAAGTGCCTGGCAGCCGTGTCAACGGGCTATTTTGGCCGCCAATGATGTGCCAACGAGCTATTTTTCCCACCAAAGGTGCCCAACAGGCTATTTTTGCCATTGAAACTGCCATTCGATCATGTCAACGGACAATTTTACCCTAAAAAAGGTGTGCCAACGGGCTATTCTTCTCATCGAAAGTTATTTTTGACCGTGCCAACGGGCTATTTTACACACTGAAAGTTTGCCAACGTGCTATTTTTCCATCGAAAATGCCCAACGGGCTGTTTTTCCCATCAAAGTTTCCCACAGGCTATTTTTCCCACCGAAAGTGCCTGGCAGCTATGTCAACAGGCTGTTTTGGCCACCGAAGATGTGCCAACGGGCTGTTTTTCCCACCAAAGGTGCCCAACGGGCTATTTTTGCCATCGAAAGTGCCATGCGATCGTGTCAACGGACAATTTTACCCCAATGAAGGTGTGCCAACGGGCTGTTCTTCCCACCGAAAGTGATTTTTGACCGTGCCAATGGGCTGTTTTGCCCACCGAAGGCTTGCCAATGTGCTGTTTTTCCCAGAAAAGGTATGTCAACAGGTTGTTTTTCCCACTGAAGCTACCTAGCGACCGTGCTAAATGGCTATTTCACCTACTGAAGATGCCTAATGACCATGTCAACGACTTGTTTTGCCCATCGAACGACTGCCAACTAGCTGTGTTTCCCACCGAAGGTGCCCAATGGGATGTTTTCCCATCGAAAGTGCCTGCTGACCGTGCCAACGGACTATTTTACCCAGCAAAGGTGCCTAGTGACCATGACAACGAATTAGTTTGCCCACCAAAGGTTTGCCAACAGGTTGTGTTTCCCATCGAATGTGCCCAACGGGTTGCTTTCCCACTGAAAGTACCTGTCGACCATGTTAATGGGCTATTTTGCCCACCTAATGTGCCTAGTGATAGTGCCAACGTGTTGTTCTTCCCACTGAAGGTGCGCCAATGACCTATTTTCCTCACCGAAGGTGCCTGGCGAACAGGTCAACGAGTTGTTTTGCCCACCAAAGGTGTTCCAACAAGCTATCTTGCCTACAGAATGTGTGCCAGTCGGGTGTTTTTCCTACTGAAGATGCCTAGCGAAGGTGCCTAGCGACCGTGCCCATGAGCTATTTTTCCCACCAAAGGTGTTCCAACGGGCTATTTTACCTACTAATGGTGTGCCATTGCATAGTTTTTGCCACCTAAGGTGCCCTACGGATGGTTTTGCTCACCGAAGGTGCCAAGTGACAGTGCCAACGGGCTGTTTTACCTACCAAAGGTGTGCAAACGAGCTGTTTTCCCACCAAAGGTGCCTATTGACATGCCAACTGGCTATTTGCCCAATTGAAGGTGTTCCAAGGGTTATTTTGCCTACCAAAGGTGTGCCAATAGGCTGTTTTCCTACTGAAGGTGTGCCAACGGGTTATTTTTTTTGTCGAAATTATCTAGTGACTGTGCCAACACGCTATTTTGCCTTCCGAGGGTGCCTAGCGATGATGCCAACTTGTTGTTTTTCCCACTGAAGGTGTGCCGATTGGCTGAGTTTCCCACCATTGGTACCTAATGTGCAATTTTTTCTACTGAAGGTCCCTAGTGACCCTGCCAATAGGTTGTTTTATCCACCAAAGTTGTGCCAATGGGTTGTTTTTTCCATCCAAGTTGCCTTGCGACTGTGTTAATGTGCTGTTTTTCCCACTAAAGGTGTGCCTTTAGGTTGTTTTGCTACCGAAGGTGCCTAGCAATCATGATAATGAGCTGTTTTACCCACCAAAGGTGCACCAATGGACTATTTTGCTTGCTAAAGGTGTGCCAAACAACTATTTTTCTCATCGAAGGTGCCTAGCGAACATGCCAATAGGCAATTAGCCCCACCAAAGTTGTGCCAACTAGTTGTGTTTCCCACCGATGGTGCCTAAAGACCTTGTTGATCCGCTATTTTGCCCACCAAAGGTACCTAATGAGTGTGCCAACGCGTTGTTTTTCCCACCCAAGCTGCCTAGCGAACATGTCGATAAGTTGTTTTGCCCACAAAAGGTGTTCCAATGCGCTATTTTGATTGCCAAAGTTATGCCAACAGGTTGTTTTTCCCACAAAAGGTGCCTAGCAAATGTGCCAATGGGCTGTTTCACACATCAAAGGTCTGCCAACGGATTGTTTTGCCTGTCAAAGGGAAGCATAAAGGCTGTTTTTTCCAACAAAGATGACTAGCGAACGTGCCAATAGGCTATTTGCCCTACCGAAGGTGTGCCAACAGGTCGTGTTTCCTAGTAAAGGTGCTCAATGGGTTGTTTTCCTACCTAAGGTGTCTGACGACTGTGCCAACGTGCTGTTTTGCCCATCAAAGGTGTGCCATCGTGCTGATTTGCCCATCGAAGGCACATAGCAACCCTGCCAATGAGCTATTTTTGCCATCAAAGACACCTAGCGACAGTGCCAACGCGCTGTTTTTCCCACTAAAAGTGCCTAGTGATCATGCCAACGAGCTGGTTTGTCCATCGAATGTGTGCCAATGGGTTGTTTTACCCATCGAAGTTGCCTAGCAACTGAGCCAACGTGCCGTTTACCCACCGCCGAAGGTGTACCAACGGGTTGTTTTTCCCATGGAAGGTGCCTAGCTATCGCGCCAATGGGCTGTAATGCCCACCGATGTTATGCCTTGTGACAATGCCAATGTGGTGTTTTTCCCACTGAAGAAGTGCCAATGGGCTATTTTTCCCATCTAAAGTTCTTAGTGACTGCATGAACTTGTTGTTTTTCCCACTGAAAGTGCCCAACTGACTGTTTTGCTAACAAAAGATGCCTAGCGACCATGCCAACTGACTTTGCCACCTATCAAAGGTGTACCAATAGGCTGCTTTTCCCACCTAAGGTTCCTAGTGAACATTCCATCAGGTTGTTTTGACCAGCGGAGGTGCCTAGTGACCATGGCAATGGGTTGTTTTGCCTACAGAAGGTGTGCCAACAGATTATTTTTCCCACTAAAGGTGTTCAACGGATTGTTTTTTCTACCAAAGGCACCTAGCGACCGTGTCAACAGGCTATTTTACCTACAGAAGGTGCCTAACGACCATGTCAATTTGTTGTTTTTCCCACCGAAGGTGTGCCAATGGGTTGTGTTTCCCATTGTTGGTGCCCAACTCGCTGTCTTTCCCACTAAAGGTCCCTAGTGACATTACCAATGGACTGTTTTGACCACCCAAGGTGTGCCAACGGGTTGTTTCTTCCATCGAAATTGTTTAGCTACTATGCTAACGTGCTATTTTTCCCATATAAGGTGTGCCTATAGGCTGTTTTTTCCATCAAAGGTGCCTCGTGACTGTGACGACAGACTGTTTTGCCCACCAAAGGTGCACCAATGGACTGTTTTCCCCACTGAAGGTGTGCCAAAGGGCTATTTTTCCCATTGAAGGTGCCTAGCGAACATGCCAATAGGCAATTAGCCCCATCAAAGGTGTGCCAACGGCTGTATTTCCCACTGATGGTGCGTAAAGACCTTGTTGATGCGCTATTTTGCCCACCAAAGGTGCCTGATGACTATGCCAACACATTGTTTTCTGACCTAAGCTGCCTACCAAACATGTCGATGAGTTGTTTTGCCCACTATAAGTGTTCTAATGGGTAATTTTGATTGCCAAAGTTGTGCCATCGGGCTATTTTTCCCACTAAAGGTGCCTGGCAAATGTTCCAATGGGCTGTTTCACCAACCAAAGGTGTGCCAACGGGCT
This sequence comes from Erythroxylum minutifolium, assembly GCA_027123815.1. Classification (NCBI taxonomy): domain Eukaryota; kingdom Viridiplantae; phylum Streptophyta; class Magnoliopsida; order Malpighiales; family Erythroxylaceae; genus Erythroxylum; species Erythroxylum minutifolium. The sequence goes on along the minus strand of JAOTJB010076619.1, from coordinate 10,604 downwards.
GTTTTGCCCGTCAAAGGTGAGCTTAAGGGCTGTTTTTCCTACTGAAGGTGCCTAGCGAACATGCCAATAGGCTATTTGCTCTACCCAAGGTGTGCCAATGGGTTGTGTTGCCCAGTGAAGGTGCCCAACGGGTTCTTGTTCCTACCTAAGGTGCATGATGACCATATCAACGGGCTGTTTTGCCTACCAAAGGTGTGCCAACGTGTTGTTTTGCCCACTAAAGGTGTGCCAACGTGCTATTTTGCCCACTGAAGGAGTTAGCGACCTTGCCAATGAGCTATTTTTCCCATTAAAGAGGCCTAGCGGTCATGTCAATGTGCTATTTTTCCCACTCAATGTGCCTAGTGATCAATGAGCTAGTTTATCCATCGAATGTGTGCCAATGGGTTGTTTTTCCCACCGAAGTTGCCTAGCGACTGAGCCAACGTGTCTCTTACCCACCGAAGGTGTGCCAACGGGTTGTTTTTCCCATAGAAGGTACCTAGCTATCGCGCCAATGGGCTGTAATGCCCATCGATGTTTCACCATGCAACAATGCCAATGTGGTGTTTTTCCCACCGAAGAAGTGCCAATGGGCTATTTTTACCATCTAAGGTTCAAAGTGACATCGCCAACCTGCTGTTTTTCCCACTGAAAGTGTCCAAATGACTATTTTGCTAACAGAAGATACCTAGCAACCCTGCCAACGAGCATTGTAGCCCATCAAAGGTGTACCAATGGGCTTATTTTCCTACCAAAGGTGCCTAGTGTACGTTCCAACTGGTTGTTTTGCCCAACAAAGGTGCCTAATGACCATGGCAACGGGTTGTTTTACCTACCGAAGGTGTGCCAATGGGCTATTTTTCCCACCGAAGGTGTCCAATAGATTGTTTTTCTGCTGAACGCGCTTAGCGAACATGCCAACGGGTTGTTTTTCTCACCAAAGGTGTGCCAACGGATTGTTTTTCCCATCAAAGGTGCCCAACGGACTGTTTTGCCCATCGAAGATGCCTAACGACTGTGACAACAGGCTTTGCTACCTAGTGAAGGTATGCCAACGAACTATTTTTCCCATCGAAGTTGCCTAGCAAATGTGCCAACAGGCTATTTTTCCCATCAAAGGTGCCTAGTGAATGTACTAGAGGGTTATTTTTCCCACCAAAGGTGTCTAACAATGGTGCAATCTTGGTGTTTTTCCCATCGAAGTTGTGCCAAAGGGTTGTTTTCCCACCGAATGCGCCTAGCAAACGTGACAACGGGCTATTTTCCCCTTCGAAGCTGCCTAGTGACCATGCAACATGCTATTTTTCCCACCGAAGGTGCTTCAACTGGTTATGTTTCCCACCGAAGCCACCCAATAGCTAATTTTTCCCACCGAAGGTGCCTAGTGAACGTGCCAACGGGCTGTTTTGTCCACCAAAGGTGTGCCAATGGTTGTTCTGCCTTAGGATGATGTGTCAACAAGTTGTGTTTCCCACTGAAGGTGCCAAACGGGCAGTTTTTCCTAACTAAAAGTTCCTAACAATCATGCCAACAATCTATTTTGCCCATCAAAGGAGTGCCGACTAGCTGTTTTTCCCTACAAAGGTGCCCAACAAACGAATTTTCCCACTGAAGGTGCTTAACAACTGTGCCAATTGGTTGTTTTTCCCACCGAATGTATGCCAACTGAAGATGTAGCGACCGTGCGTCCTTGGAGTTTTTTCCACTATAGGTGTGCCAACGGGTTGTTTTTCAAATCGAAGGTGTTTGGGGAACATGGCAACGAGCTATATTTTTCCACCAAAGGTACTCCAACAGGTTCTTTTCCAACCGAACGTGCCAACGGGCTATTTTCCCACTGAAGGTGCCTGATGACCATGCCAGCGTGCTTTTTTGCCCACCAAATATGCTCCAATGGGCTGTTTTTCCCATCAAAGTTGCCTAACGACCGTGCCAACGAGCTGTTTTGCCTACCAATGGTGTGCAAACGGGCTATTTTTCCCACCGAAGTTGCCCAATGGGCTGTTTTGCCCACCGATGGTCCTCAGTAACCGTGTCAACTTGCTATTTGCCTAACCAAAGGTGTTCCAACGGGTTGTTTTACCCACCAAAAGTGTGCCAACGAGATGTTTTCCCATCGAAGTTGCTCGACGGGTAGTTTTTTCCCACTAAAGGAGCCTAACGATTGCACCAATGGGCTATTTTGACCACGGAATGTGCCTAGCAACCATACCAACGTGTTATTTTTCCCACCAAAGGTATGCCAATGTGTTGTTTTTTGCACCGAAGGGGCCTAGCGACTATGTTAATAGGCTACTTTATCTAACTAACATGCCCAGCGATCGTGCCAACGACCTGTTTTGCCCACCGAAGGTGTGCCAACGGGCTGTGTTTCCCATTGAAGATGCCCAATGGGTTGTTTTTCCTACCAAAAGTGCCTACCGACTGTGTCAACAGGCCATTTTGCCCACCTAAGATGCCTAGCAACTATGCCAACGTGCTATTTTTCCCACCAAAGGTGCCTAGAGAACATATGAATGTGTAATTTTGCACAACGAAGGTGTTCCAATGGGCTATTTTACCTACCGAGGGTGCTGAACGACGATACCAATTTGTTGTTTTTCGCACAAAAGGTGTGCCAATGGGCTATGTTTCCCAACGTTGGTGCCCAACAGGCTGTTTTTCCGACTAAACGTCCCTAGTGACCTTACCAATGGATTGTTTTATCCACCGAAGGTGTGCCAACATGATGTTTTTTCCATCGAAGTTGCTTAGCGATTGTCCTAATGTGTTGTTTTTCCCACCAAAGGTGTGCCTACGGGCTATTTTTCCCACCAAAGGTGCCTAGCGACCGTGACAAGGGGCTATTTTTCCTACCAAAGGTCCATCAATGGGTTGTTTTGCCCATTAAAGGTGTGCCAAAGGGCTATTTTCCAATTGAAGGTGCCTAGTGAACATGTCAACAGGCAATTAGCCCCACCAAAGGTGTGCCAACGGGCTGTGTTTCCCACCAATAATGCCTGAAGACCGTGCCGATGGGTTATTTTGCCCACCAAAGGTGCCTGATGACTGTGCCAATGCGTTGTTTTTCCCACCCAAGCTACCTAGCAAATATGTCGACGAGCAATTTTGCCCACTAAAGGTGTTCCAATAGCCTATTTTGCCTGTTGAAGTCGCAGCAACGGGCTGTTTTTCCCTCTAAAGGTGCGTAGTGAATGTGTCAATGGGCTGTAATGGCCCATCGATGTTGTGCCTTGCGACAATGCCTATGTCGTGTTTTTCCCATTGAAGAAGTGCCAATGGGCTATTTTTCCCATCGAAAGTTCCTAGTGACTTCGCCAACCTGCTGTTTTTCCTAAATGAAAGTGCCCAACTGACTATTTACTCACAGAAGATGCCTACCGACTGCACCAACGGGCTTTATTGCCTATCAAAGGTGTGCCAATCGGGTTCTTCTCGCACCAAAGGTGCCTAGCTAATGTGCCAACGGGCTGTTTTGCCCACCGAAGATGTCTAGTGACTATGTCAACGGGCTGTTTTACCTATGAAAGGTGTGCCAACGGGTTGTTTTTCCCATTTAAGGTGTCTAATGGATTGTTTTTCCCGCCAAAGGTGCCTATCGAATGTGCCAACGGGCTGTTTTGCCCACTAAAGGTCTGCCAATGTTTTCCCCATCAAAGGTGCGTAATGGAATGTTTTGCCCACCAAAGAGATGCCTAACTATCGTGCCAACGGGCTTTGTTACCTAGCAAAAGTGTGCCAACGAACTATTTTCCCCATCGAAGTTGCCTAGCGAATGTGCCAATGGGCTATTTTGCCCATCGACCTAGTGAATGTGCCAAAGGGCTATTTTGCTCACCAAAGGTGTCTAATGATGGTGTGATTGTGGTGAGCCAACAGGTTGTTTTTCGCACCAAAGGTGCCTAACAAACATGGCAACAGACCATTTTTCTCATCGAACTCGCCTAGTGACCATGCCAACATGTTGTTTTTCCCATCAAAGGAGTTTCAAAGGGTTATGTTTCCTACCTATGCCGCCCAACGGCCTGTTTTTCCCATCGAAGGTGTCTAGTAACCGTGCCAACGTGCTATTTTGTACACCAAAGGTGTGCCAATGGGCCGTTTTGCCTGAGGATGGTGTGCCAACTAGTTGTCTTTCCCACTGAAGGTGCACAACAGAAAGTTTTTTCCCACTAAAGGTGCCTAGCAATCTTGCAAATAGGTTGTTTTACCCATTAAAGAAGTGCCAACTGTCTATTTTTCCCAACAAAGGCGCCCAACAAACTATTTTCCCACTAATGGTGCCTAACGACTGTGCCAATTAGATGTTTTGCCCACCAAATGTGGTCCAACTGAAGATGTAGCAACCGTGCCAACGAGGTGTTTTGCCTACTAAAGATGTGCAAACGGGATGTTTTTCCCACTAAAGGTGCCCAATGGGCTATTTTGCCCACCGATGGTCCCCAGTAACCGTGCCAACTAGCTATTTGCCTGACCAAAGGTGTTCCAACAGTTGTTTTGCCTGCCGAAAGTGTGCCAATAGGTTGTTTTTCCCACAGAAGTTGCCTAAGAGGCAGTTTTTTCCCACTAAAGGTGCTTAACGACTGTGCCAATGGGTTGTTTTTCCCACAGAAAGTGCCTAGCAACCATACCAATGTGTTATTTTTCCCACCAAAGATGTGCCAATGGGTTGTTTTTCCCACTGAAGGAGCCTAGCCACAATGCGAACGGGCTATTTTGCCCACCGAATGTGCCTAGCGACCGTGCCAAAGAGCTGTTTTGTCCATCGAAGGTGGGCCAACGGGCTATGTTTGCTATCAAAGGTACCCAACATGCTATTTTTCCCACCAAAAGTGCCTGCCGACTATGTCAACAGGCTATTTTGCCCACTAGAGATGCCTAGCAACCTTGCCAACGTGCTATTTTTCCCACCGAAGTTGCCTAACGAACGTGTCGATGGGTTGTTTTACACACCAAATGTGTTCCAACAGGCTATTTCGCCTATTGAAGGTGTGCCAATGAGTTGTTTTTCCCATCAAAGTGCCTTATGGACTATTTTGCCCACCGAAGGTGCCTGTCGAAAGTGCCAACGGGCTGTTTTGCTGACCAAAGTGGTTACAACGGGCTATTTTACCTAGTAAAGGTGTGCCATTGCACAATTTTTCCCACAAAAGGTGTCCTACGAACGATTTTGGTCACCGAAGGTACTAAGCGACCGTGCCAATGGGTTATGTTTCCCACTGGTGGTGTCCAATGGGCTGTTTTTCCCACTGAAAGTGCCTACTGACCATGCCAATGGTCTATTTCACACACCAAAGGACCCTAGTGACAGTGTCAACCTGTTGTTTTTCCCACCGAAGGTGCCTAGAAAACTTGTTGACGTGTTGTTTTGCCAATCAAAGGTGTTCCAACGGGTTGTTTTTCCCATCAAAAGTGTTCCAACAGGCTATTTTGCCAAGTAAAGATGCGTCCTTCTGCAGTTTTTCCCACCAAAGGTGCCCTATGGACGGTTATGCTCACCAAAGTTGCCAATCAACCGTGTCAACCCATTGTTTTGCCTACTGAAGGTGTACCAACGAGTTGTTTTCCTGCCAAAGGTGCCCAAGGGGCTGTTTTACCCATAGAAGGTGCCTAGAGATTGTTCCAACTGGCTATTTGCCCAACTAAAGGTATTTCAACGGGCTGTTTTGCCTACCAAAGGAGTGCTAATGGGCTTTTTTTCCCACTGAAGGTGCCTAGCGACTTTGGCAACGGGCTATTTTGCCCACCAAAGGTGTCAATGGCCTATTTTGCACACTGAAGGTGTGCCAAAGGGTTGTTTTTCCTAGCAAACATGCCAATAGGCTATTTGCCCCGCCAAAGATGTGCCAATGCACTGTGTTTCCCACCGATGTTGCCTGAAGACCATGCTGATGGGCTATTTTTAGCACCGAAGGTGCCTAGAGACTGCGCCAACTAGCTATTTTCCCGACTGAAAGTGTTCCAACAGGCTATTTTGCCTACCAAAGGTGTGCCAACGGGCTATTTTGCCCATTGTAGGTGTGCCAACGGGTTGTTTTTCCACCAAAGTTGCCTAGAGACTATGCCAATGTGCTATTTTTGCTACCAAAGGTATGCCAACTGGCTGTTTTTCCCACCAAATGTGCCTAGTGATTGCACCAATGAGCTATTTTGCCCACCAAAGGTGTGTTAATGGGCTATTTTTTGCACCGAAGGTGCGTAGTGACCATGTCAACGGGCTATTTTGCCTGCCAAAGATGCCTAACGACCATGTCAATTTGTTGTTTTTCCCACCGAAGGTGTGCCAACCAACGGGTTGTTTTTCCCATTGAAGGTCCCTAGTGACCTTACCAATGGGCTGTTTTGTCCACCCAAGGTGTGCCAACAGGTTGTTTTATCCACCAAAATTACCTAGCAACGGTCCTAAAGTGCTATTTTTCCCACTTAAGGTGTGCCTACGGGCTGTTTCTCCTACCAAAGGTGCCTAGTGACTGTCATAACGGGCTATTTTGGCCACCAAAGGTGCACCAATGGGCTGTTTTGTCTATTGAAGGTGTGCCAAACGGCTATTTTCCCATCAAAGGTGCCTAGCGAACATGCCAACAAGCTATTTCCCTTACCAAGGGTGTGCCAATGAGATGTGTTTCCCATCGATGGTGCCTGAAGACCATACCGATGGGCTATTTTGCCCATCAAAAGTGCATGATGACCGTGCCAACGGGTTGTTTTTCCCACCAAAGGTGTTCCAACGTGTTGTTTTTGCCACCCAAGCTGCCTAGCGAACATGTCGAAGAGCTATTTTGCTCACTAAAGGTGTTCCAATGGGCTATTTCTTGCCGAAGCTATGCTAACAGGCTATTTTTCCAACTAAAGGTGCCTAGCGAATGTGCCAATGGGTTGTTTTGCCCACCAGAGGTATGCCAACGGACTATTTTTCCCATTCGAAGGTGAGCATCAAGGCTATTTTTCCCATTGAAGGTGCCTAGAGAATGTCCCAATAGACTATTTGCCCCACCCAAGGTGTGCCAACGAGTTGTGTTACCCAGCGAAGGTGCCCAATGGGTTGTTTTTCCCACCTAAGGTGCCTAATGACCATGCCAACAAGCTTTTTTGCCCACCAAACATGTGCCAACAGGCTGTTTTGCCCACCGAAGATACTTAGTGACCTTGCCAATGAGCTATTTTTTCCATCAAAGATGCCTAGTGACCGTGCCAGCGTGTTCTTTTGACCACTCAAGGTGCCTAGTGATCATGCCAGCGGGATGGTTTGTCCACTAAATGTGTGCCAATGGGTTGTTTTTCTCACCGAAGCTGCCTAGTGACTATGCCAACGTCCTGTTTTTCCCGCCGAAGGTGTGCCAATAGGTTTTTTTCACCGAAGGGGCCTAACGGCTATATTAACGGGCTACTTTATCTAACAAACATGCTTGGCAACCGTGCCGTGACTTGTTTTGCCCACCGAAGGTATGCCAACGGACTGTGTTTCCCATTAAAGGTGCCCAACGGGCTGTTTTTGCCACTGACAGTGCCTACTGACTATGTCAACAGGCCATTTTTCCTACCTAAGATACCTAGCGGCCATGACAACGTGCTATTTTTCCCACCAAAGGTTCCTAGCGAACATATGGATGGTTGTTTTGCACAACAAAGGTGTTCCAACGGGCTATTTTACGTACTGAGGGTGCCAAACGACGATGCCAATTTATTGTTTTTCCCACTAAAGGTGAGCCAATGGGCTGTGTTTCCCACTGTTGGTTCCCAACGGGCTGTTTGTTCCACTAAAGGTCCCTAGTGACCTAGCCAATGGACTGTTTTATCCACCAGTGGTGTGCCAACAGGATTTTTTTCCATCGAAGTTGCCTAGCGACTGTGCTAACATGTTGTTCTTCCCACCAAAGGTGTGCCTACGGGTTGTTTTTCCCACCGAAGGTGCATAACGACCGTGACAACGGGCTATTTTACCCACCAAAGGTGCACCAATGGGCTGTTTTGAATACTGAAGGTGTGCCAAGGGGCTATTTTCCAATTGAAGGTGCCTAACAAAAATGTCAACAGGCAATTAGCCCCACCAAAGGTGTGCCAACGAGCTATGTTTCCCACTGATGGTGCCTGAAGACCGTGCCGATGGGTTATTTTACCCACCAAAGGTCAGACTGTGCTAATGTGTTGTTTTTCCCACCCAAGCTGCCTAGCAAACATGTTGATGAGCAATTTTGCCCATTAAAGGTGTTCCAATAGGCTATTTTGCCTACTGAAGACTATGCCAATGTGCTATTTTTCCCTCTAAAGGTGCGTAGTGAATGTGTCAATGGACTATTTTCCCCATAAAAAGTGTGCCAAAGGGTTGTTTTGCCCATGAAAGGTGAGTATATGGGCTATTTTTCCCATTGAAGGTGCCTAGCGAACATGCCATTAGGCTATTTGCCCCACCCAAGGTGTGAAAACAGGTTGTGTTGCCCAGCGAAGATGCCCAACGGGTTGTTTTTCCCACCTAATGTGCCTAATGACTGTGGAAATGGACTGTTTCGCCCACCAAAGGTGTGCCAACGTGCTGTTTTGCATATCAAAGGTACCTAGCGACCTTACCAATGAGCTATTTTTTCGATCAAAGATGCCTAGCGACCGTGCCAACGTGCTGTTTTTCCCACTCAAGGTGCCTAGTGATCATGCCAAAGTGCTGCTTTATGCACCGAATGTATGCCAATGGGTTGTTTTTCCCACCGAAGTTGTCTAACGACTATGCCAACTTGCTATTTCCCTACCGAAGTTGTGCAAACGAGTTATTTTTCCCACGGAATGTGCCTAGCTACTGCATCAATGGGCTGTAATGCCCATCGATGTTGTGCCTTGCGACAATGCCAATGTCGTGTTTTCCCACCGAAGAAGTGCCAATGGGCTATTTTTCCTATCGACGGTTCCTAGTGACTTCGCCAACCTGCTGTTTTTCCCAATGAAAGTACCCAACTGATTATTTACTCACAGAAGATGCCTAGCGACCGCATTAACGAGCTTTATCGCCCATCAAAGGTGTGCCAATCGGGTACTTTTTCCACCAAAGGTGCCTAGCGAACGTGCCAACGGGCTGTTTTACCCACCAAAGATGTCTAGTGACTATATCAACGGGCTATTTTACCTACAAAAGGTGTGCCAACGGGCTATTTTTCCTATTGAAGGTGTCTATTGGATTGTTTTTCCTGCCGAAGGTGCCTAGCAAACGTTCCAACGGGCTGTTTCTCCCACCAAAGGTGTGCCAACGGCTTGTTTTTCCCATCGAAGGTGCCTAATGGACTGTTTTGCCCACCAAAGATGCCCAACGACCATGCCTACGGGCTTTGTTACCTTGCGAAAGTGTGCCAACGGACTGTTTTCCCCATCGAAGTTGCCTACCGAATGTGCCAATGGGCTATTTTGCCCATCGAAGGTGCCTAGCGAATGTGCCAAAGGGCTATTTTGCGCACCAAAGGTGGATAACGATGGTGCGATCGTGGTGTGCCAATGGGATGTTTTTCGCATCGAAAGTGCCTAGCGAACGTACCAACGGACCATTTTTCCCATCAAACTCGCCTAGTGACCATGCCAACATGTTGTTTTTCCCATCAAAGATGTTTCAACGGGTTATGTTTCCTACCGATGCCGCCCAATGGCTTGTTTTTCCCATCGAAGGTGCCTAGTGACCTTGCCAACGTGCTATTTTGTACACCAAAGGTGTGCCAATAGGCCATTTTATCTTTGGATGGTGTGCCAACTAGTTGTCTTTCCCACCGAAGGTGCCTAACAGGAAGTTTTTTCCCACTGAAGGTGCCTAGCAATCTTGCCAATAGGTTGCTTTCCCATCAAAAGAGTGCCAACTGTCTATTTTTCCCAACAAAGGCGCCCAACAAACTATTTTCCCACTGATGGTGCCTAACGACCGTGCCTATTGGATGTTTTGCCCACCAAATGTGTGCCAACTGAAGATGTAGCGACCCTGCCAATGAGGTTTCCAAATGAATTGTTTTCGCACTAAATGTTTTCCCACTGAAGGTGCCTAACAAACATGCCAACGGCCTATTTTGCCCGCCAAAGGTCTACCAACGAGCTATTTTACAAACCAAAGCTGCTTGGCAATCGTGTCAACAGGCTATTTTGCCTACTGAAGGTGTCCAAATGAATTGTTTTCTCACTAAAAGTGTCTAATAGGCTATTTTGCCCACCGAAGTTGCCTAGAGATTGTGCCAACTTGCTATTTGCCCAACCAAAGGTGTTCTTTTTTGCCTACCAAAGGTGTGCTAATGGCCTATTTTTCCCACAAAAGATGTGCTAATGGGTTCTTTTGCCCACCAAAAGTGTGCCAAAGGGTTGTTTTTTTGAACTAAGGTGACTAGCAAACGTGCCAACGGGCTATTTTCCCCACCAAAGGTGTGCCGCCGAGCTATGTTTCCTGGTTGTTTTTCCCACTGAAGGTGTCTACCAACCATGGCAATGAGGTGTTTTTCCCACTGAAACTGTGCCAAAGGGCTATTTTTCCCATCGAAGGTGCCTAGCGAAGGTGCCAAAGGGCTGTTTTTCCCATCGAAGGTGTGTCAACGGGTTGTGTTTCCCATCGAAGGTGCCCAATGGGCTATTTTACCCACCAAAGGTGCCTAGCGACCGTGCCAACGACC
>JAOTJB010076533.1:0-20851 GCA_027123815.1 Erythroxylum minutifolium | reverse complement strand
TACTATAAGTACTTATAAACTACAATATTTATCTAATTAATGTATAAAATTAGATAAAATAAAAAAGATTAAAGAATTTATTTTTTGTATCTCAAACTCCTGATAATAAATGTCCTTTATTCCCTGAGGGATATTCTTCTGTAAATAACCCTTAAGTTCTATCTTCTGCTTGAACTTAGATGAGATCTTTGTAGGGCATGTTCCAGATGGAACCAATCTAATATGTAAACTATTTTAGATCATTTTAAAATTAAAACATATAACTTCAGTGTAAACCTATGGTGTTATTATGTATTAAAAAAACTTTAGAATTTTACTTATAGATTGCTAACAATTGTAATGTAAATTCTTCCATTAACTCCCTTAGCTCCAGGTTGGAGGCCACCTCCTTCATTCGTAGCATTGACCCCTAATATCTCTGTCGATATAGATTTAAATTCTAGTATAGGAGTAGATGTTGCATCGATAGTATCTAACAACCCGGATGTAGTAAAGGTGCTGGATAGTGTAGTAATAAGTAGGGAATGTGACTCTATAGGGACTATAGGTGGGGAGGGTGATGCCTCACCTAAAAGTGCACTAGCTGGATGTGTAGCACCTAATTCTGTAGCATCTGCAGAATGTGACGCTTCACCTAGACATGCACTAATTCCTCCAATTGATGATAACCTAAGCCTTGGATGCAGCATACCCTTTTTTCTCTCTTTTGTGCCATATTTTTAACCTAAAATTTACATTTTATTGATTATTCTACTAAAAAAACAATATAAATCAAATATATAACAATATATTGTTGATGCAATAATAAATTTATTCATATAATATTCTATTACTATTGAACAATTTTTACAATTTATAAAACCCTCAATAACCGTGAGCACACGGGTCGTACTTGGTAGTATTGAAGGGTTGATCCCACGAGGAGGGTACTAGCCTAATCCTAAGTTATCTAAGGCCCAAAGAAAAGAATAAAAAGAAATAAAAACTACACAAAAGAATACAGAAAGTAAATACGAGAAATTGATTCAAGAATTGTAACACAAAATTTTCAACAAAACATAATTAAAATGAGCAGCCACACAGGTCATAATGGAAATCCATCAAGAGAGTTAATCAGGTTATGAGAGAGGGGATTTTACCTATCATTAATGTTAATCTAGCCATTTATGTGTTTATGGGGTGTCGATTCTAGATGGTGGTAGGGTTGATTGCTCTCTCTCGAGTTATAACCATTAAACCCTAAATTGTAAACCTTAATCGAATTATGGAACTTGCAATCTCTCAATTCACAAATTACCCACAATTCTAATTAGTTCTAAAGCTCTCTAATAAACAATCGGGTCTCACACGAGATCTCTCTCTATAAAATTACCGACTAGATTGATTAAGTAGTCAATTAGATCACTTAACTCATATTAATCCAATCTAATCACTTTTATCCAGCTCAATAACCAAACTAATAAAAACAAAATAACTAAATCAACATTAACTTAAAGTAAAATCCCAAAGGAGAGTTTAGAACATTATTAACAACTCAAAATCCATTTCCATACAATTCATCTTAACTTTATACATTTAAATGAAAAAGGAAATGAAGAGAAAATGGAACTTAGGTTAGACAAATTAGGAAGACAGCGGCGTCAGAATATCACCTGATCTAAGGAGCAGCAGTGTTGAGATCCATTTCCTCTTCCTCCTTCTTCCTCTTCTTCTTCTCTCTCTTTCTTCTTTTTCTCTCCCTTTAAGGTTTCCAAGATTGGCTAAATGTAAAGCTTCTTTCTTCTCTCTTTCTTGTTCTTTAAATATCCTTTTATGTTCTGAGCAGCCTTCGAATTTTTTGAGATCTAAAAGGTCCAACAAATCCCTTGAAACCGAACATTTTCTAGTGTCTGCTCGACGCAGGCCATGACCGTTGTCCTATAAGCTATGATCGTGGGCCATTTTTTATCCCAAATGTCTTTCGAAACTCCTCCGTTCTTTGATAATGACCCTGAAAAACACTAGCAAACACATCAAGGTACCTAAAAAACATAATATTTAAGCTCAAAAGCTTATACTAACCTATAAAACACAAATGATTAACAAACTAATACAATTCTAACCTAAACATATACTAAATGATCTAATTAATGACTAAACACATATCAAACTAAGCCTTAAAACACAATGCAATTTACACTTATCAATTACTTACACAAATCAATCGTTATCTTCACTTAATTGTAAATTAAAATCATCGCCATCTTCTTTTTTTGAAGAATTAGAATTAAAGTCAGGCTCTTCTTCAGATCTTTAGCCCTCTGTGGGTTCCTCATCCTCTCTACATGAAATTTCAACATATTCATTATTTGGGTCACTCAAAGGTTCATTCTCATCATACGTTACACATGCATTTATTTCATGAACATCTTCCTGAAACTCTTCACTTTCAATTCTCTTATTTTTGCCTTTTCTATGTAATTTAAAAACACCTCTAAGTTTTACTTTGCAAAAAGCCAACAAATATGATTTATCTTGTCTTAAATAGGTAAAAGGGACATAATACACCTTAATCGTTTGCATCGACAACATAAAAGGTTCAAATTGTGTAAATCTTCTTCACTAGTTGATTTCAACTAGAATGTATCAACTATGCACTTTCTTTCCAACATTAAGAGTTGGATCAAACCATTCACGCTTAAATATCGCACTCTTTTTTATTAACAATGTTGGGTACTCAATTTCAAGTATTTCAATAATTTTACCATAGTAATCCATCAATTCTCCTTATATGTAAACCCCACTATTTACTATTGCTATGCTATAACCATGATATTCTGTATGAAATTTGTATCCATTAACAAAATACACTAGATATGATTTAACAGTTCCAAACTTTCTTTCGCAAGACCACATATGAACTTGTTCTCTATTGAATTTTCTGAGGCCTACATATTAAAAAAGACTTATCATAGTAAATACTATAATGTCAATTAAATACTTTGATCTAATAATTCATCCATTTCAATTATAGCAATTCAAAACTTACATATTTCTCCAACCATCGAGGAAAGTGATTTCAACTTCTTTAGTGATATTATCCTTTTTCTAACATTAGCTCGTGTAACCTTTCATCAAATAATCTAAAAGCATTATTATTTTAGTTGTGAACAACACTCACCTCAAAAACCTAAAAAATTAATTTTAAAATTAACTTAAACTTACTGCAAGAAAGGTTGAATCTTTTGGCAATTCAATAAAATGTAACCATGCCTTTATTTCTTCTTCTGTTAACATTCTTCTTATTGAACATCCTTATGTTTGTCTAGGATATGTTAAAATAGATAAGTTACCATCAACATCATCTGTTTCATTACGAGGAACTTTTCTTTCTCTTGTGTACACATACCACTCAAAATAATATGAACAAAATGTATTTGCTTCCTCTACTAAATAACCATTACATATCGAACCTTTAACTCTAGCCTTGTTTTTAACATTTTTCTTGAAGAGATGCAAATCCCTACATTACAAATAAGGTTATTACAACTACTAATTAAAACATGCTATAAGCTTTATTTAAATATTAACTATAATTACCTCTCAAACGGATACATTCATTGATCTTAAACTGGACCAGCAAGTTTAGCCTCTATGCTAAATGTACTGGTAGATGCTCCATATAGTCAAAGAAGCTTGGAGGAAAATCCCTTTTAATTCGCACAAGATAACTGAAATTTCCCTTTCTAGTGTTTTCATTTCAACTAACTTTATTTCAGATGATGTAAGCTTTTGAAAAATAAACTTAATTCTGTTACAGGTTCCTAAACCTTATTCGGTAGCAACTCCCGAAATGCAATTGGAATTAGCCTTTGTATATACACATGACAATTATGACTTTTCATCCTAAATAATTTGTAGTTCCTCATATGCGTACACCCTTATGTGGACACACCTTGTCAAGTTCAAAACATAACGATCGAGAAAATTTAGACTTTTAAATCATTCACACAAAATTTCCCTTTATTTTTTGTCTAAAGTGTAACATGTTTTTAAATATTTACCCGTGCGAAGATCTTTATCTAATGCATTCTTTCTACATAGAAAGTTTCAAACCAGCTTGTGATTTTGCATTGTCCTTTATCATCCCTTTAATGTTCATTATGGCGTTAAAAAAATTGCCAAAAACTTTTTCAATATACATCACATCTAGATTTTGACGTATGAAATTAGTTTTTCAATATAACAAATCTCAAAAGATATTTCATTTTCTCCAACTAAAGTTTTCACTAATGCTTATATTAACTTCATGAGCTTCAAGTTTTGTAGCTTTCAGCAACTCTTATTCATCAATCTCCTATAATATCTCTTCACTAGCTTTATGAGGGGGAGAAGTTTTTTGTACCATCCAATTCTTAATAAACTTTTGTTTATTAAGTTTAGATGGATGATCAGGAGGAAGAAATTTCCCGTGGTTGTCAAACCAAGATATTTTACCACTATTAGGAAGATAAAATGCATCATAATTATTGTCACATTAAAGGCAAGTCAATTTGCCTACTATGCTCCATCCAGACAATATAGCATATGTAGGGAAATCACTAGTAGTCCACATTAAAGCTACTCTCAACAAAAAATTTTGTTTAAAACACATATCATGTCTCCACCAAATTCTCAAAGATGATTCAAGTTAGATACCAATGGTTATAAGAATACATTAATTTTTATGCTTTGATTCGTAGGACTTGGAAAAATCACCATTAAGAATATATATGCCTCATTCGTACACATCCATGGAGGCAAATTATAAGGAGTAATTATGATTGAACAAAATGAACATTGTTGTCCAGATTGACCAAAAGGTTGGAATCCATTTGTCGATAATCCTAACCTAATATTTTGAATTTTGGCTACAAACTCAGAATAGGTGTTTCTTAAACGTTTCCATATAAGTTCACCTGATAGATGGCTTATTATTCCATCTTTCTATTCATTCTCGTTATGCCATCTTACGGAGTTGCAATAACATCAGAGGCAAATAGTCTTTGAATTCTTAAAGTTAGCAAGAAATAATACATTCACTTCTAGGGCATTAATTTTTGTTTCACAATACGCTTTTTTAGTTTGAACCTAGATTGTCACAAAATTTGTACTCTTGTAATTCCACATCATCTCCCTAAAACAACATATATCCCAAATTGTAACGATCAATTTATTGTAACAATTAATTCTCTTAACTGGCAAACCAACACCCCTAATAAGTTTCTTCATATTATAAAAATCATCAACCATTTTATGATCAGGAGGTAATGATTCATTATACCAAGCAAGAATTATATCCAAAATTTGATTAGAAATATATCCTTCAGACTTTATGTTCAATGTTCAAGCAATTGAAGATAATTGAGCCATGGTCTCGTAATTTGGCCATAATTCTTGGTCAGTTGATTTTAGTAAGTGACAAAAAATTTTACATTTGGGTTTGGTTCTTCTTCAAGATTTTCTATATTTTCTTGAAAGATATAACTGGCTACATCGTAAACCATTTGGGTGTAAGGATTTTTAGTTGCACCATATTATTTGTTATAAATCTAGTTCTCCTTTAAACCCATCTACATTTATTGATGAGCTACAATTAATGGCTCCCCATGTCGTGTCCATTCAAAATAATTTAGAACAAACCCTTTTTTTAACAAATAGAGATTCAATTCATCAATAGGAAGAAAATGAATATATTGCACTTTTTACATGGATATCTAATTTTTGGATTGTCTGTATATGCTGGTTGAGAACATGCATAGTCAATAAAAGCTTGAACTCCCTTAGCAAACTCAACATTAATGAAACCATCAAGTGTTAATCATCTATACATCCAAGATCTATCAACATTACTTATTTTTGCAAAACTATCATAAAAAAGTGATTTCATAGTTAGATACAATAATCGTTATGTTAGTATCTATATTAATCTTCTAGAACATTTAATCTTTAGTTTGCACATTAACAATAACACAAGAAGAAAGGATTGTATTATAGCATATCCATAAATTTCTATAATGTCAGATGACAGAGAAATATTTTAGGTTGCATGTGATGAGTCAACTAATTCAAAGTATCTACCATTCATGTCAACTAACTAATGACAATATTTAGAGAGGACTTCATAAAATTATACTGTTTCTTCATCTAAGCAGTTATTTAAGCATTACATGATCGAGATATTTACTTGTAGATAAATAAATCATACTTTAGAAACATTAAACGAAAACCCATTTCAATTATTAACATGAATAAACACATACATTAAAAAATAATTTTGAAAAAAAGACAGCAAAGTGAGTACCTTTATACTCCAAAAATAGATAAATGAACACCCAGAAGAGAGAGAGACCTAGTATAGTGGTGGCGAGGACAACATATACAACAAATAATGCCCAATAGTTAAAATAAACCAGCAAAATATGAATAAAGTAGCACAACTAGGAAAATTGAAAAATGTAACCAAGAAAGAAATTAACTTCACCCATCCAATCAATAAACAGCAACTATGTTGTTTTATTGATTTCTGTTTGTGGAGCAAACAAAAGCTCAAAAAGTTAAAGGAGAAAGTTGATTTAATTATATAAACAAAGCGGTAGGCTGACCGAAAATGGTGAAAAGCGATGGCCATATGACTAGCTAGGAGAAGGATTCGATATATTAAAGAATGGCAGGAGAGAAATAGAGAGGAAAAGTATGATTTATGGAAGAACTAGGGTTTTTCTTTATGAAGGAGTGTCAGCTAGCTTTTCCAAGAGAAAGAAGTGGCGAAGCCCAAACCATTAAACGCATACTCTAAAGATTTCAATTTAAAATTTTTTTATTATTTTTATAATACTATGTAGAAGTAATTTAAAATCAAATGTAAAATATTGATTTATTTCAAATGTAGTATCAGAGTAAATTATAAGGCCATTTAATTTTAGCATATTTCCAGCTTTGACATTTCATTAAACATGTATAATTAAAAAATTAACCTCACTTTATAGGTAAATTCCTACGAAACATCATTATGTATTAATTTACCTATGGAAATATATTTCCATCGAGAAATTACCTATGGAAATATTTTGGTAGGAAAATTACCTACAGAGTCACCTTTTAGTAGAGAATTTCCCTACATAAATTTTTCCCCTATTGGCAAATTACGTACGCAATTTTTAACAGGAACTATTGATGCTTATTTTTACGACAACTTTCACTATTCTGTCGACAAAGTTTGGAGGTAAAATTCCCTCCTCTTTTAACAATGGATATTTTTCTATCACCAAATACCTTTTTTCTCGACAAATTTAACTTTAGAAAGCAATTTTTGTGGCTAATTTACAATGCAATTTTTTTCATAGGGAATTTTCCATCGATAATTTGCAATTTTCTTATAGTGCTAGTAAGAGTGAATCTTATAGGGATAACCATTATAGGGTGGACTTAGCAAGGATGAACTTAATTGGAATCAACCAAGTAAGAATGAACTTTTCAAAGAGAATGCCCATTGAAAAAGTCTCATTCCAATGAGGACCTTATAGTTCTTCATGGATACAAATATGATTCTTTTTTTATCAATTATATGGATTGCATTAAGTTTAAATTTCTAAAGAGTTAAAGTTGCATGTAAACTTATGTTCTTTAAAAAAAACCTTGAAAATTGTTAACCTTTGAAGTAATATTCACTAACTCATTCAATCATTCTTTAATATTCACTACTCTCAAATAAACACTTTAAAACATTATTGTCTTGAACATTGGACTGTCCCTATCGAAATAACTCTAATACTTTTGATGTTCTTTTTATAAGGCTATTAGCTTGAATATTATTCTGAGCCCACTAAAATGGTTGATACCATCAATATGATAATTAGGTTGATGGATTTAAACTCAATCCTTTTTTAAGAGCCAGTTTCTTTATTTGCTTTGGAAAAGATAACAACAATACTCCAAGTTTACAAGAATAAGATCGTTAAGTTATTATACACATAATCTCATGGTAAGATTGAACTTCCATACACTAAGTGATATAAGAACGACTATCCTAAATAAGGAATCCATTGTATGTAAGCTTGGGTCGATTAGAAAAGATAAAGTTGGTGAAGATTTGGAGTCAAAATACTTATCTTTGTTGAACAAGAGCTCATACAAGAGAGTGTCCTAGCCCTAGCTCGTGTCCCTTCTTGAATGCAAGAGTTGAAGTTTTATAAAGACTATAGTGTTTAATAAGGATGTAGCCCAAATCATGCCCAACTTCACAAAGTTATAAAAAAGATTAATGATCTCAGCCAATGCGACTGACTTAGATCACATCCATGAGCATTAGGATTTCTATAATTATCAGGATCTACCCCACAGCGAAGTCTCAGACCATACCTACTTAAAACCCTAGTTTTTTATTTAGTATTTAAGGCATGTTGAAAGTTCTCATAGCTTTTTCCTTTGTTTCCCATTGAACTTTAAACTTATCAAAGAATTATTTCACTGTGGTGTTCAAATACTTTATGAAATTGGTTCTTGATTCTTTATAATTAATGGGTCAACTCTTTTATACATTTGTTTAGCATCTTTTGGTTTGACTAAAACTTGTTTGTCGGTTTTTTTTAAGGTATATTCCTAGATGAGTTCACATTAGTTAATATCAAAGTTTGATCTAGATAAGGTTTGATTATCCTTTCATTTTTCTATATAGTTTAAATAGATTTTATTTCTTTATCTAGAAGTTCACTTTCTGTATGATTTAATATTTCCTTTTATTAAATATGCTTTTTGTTTATAAAGCATAAAAAATAAATTTTGTTATCTTCTTATTTAGAGTCTTTTCTATCCTTTTCTTGTTAGGGTTTCTTCTTTATTCAATTCCTTATTTCATGTAGTTTATACCAATTGCTTTTATAGTTTAAAAAAAGGAAATTGTTGCAGTCTAAACAAAACAATTTAAATTAAATTCTATATAGACCAATTAGAGGCAAGCACATTCTGTTGACAAGTAATATAAATCGGTAAGAACCGGATATCGTACCTAAGGGAAAATCCAACACGTAAGACAATTAAATTAAATGATGGCAAATTACTCGAACACTCAAGAATTAATTGATTTGAAAATAAAATAAATTAAATTAAGCAAATCAAGGAAATATGAAAAATGCAAGGTATGAATTAAAACAATTAGATTTAATCAAATGACAAAAACTGGTTAAGGTATTATATTTCAATTGGATTGGGCACAAAAATAAAATTGTAACGGTGGATTGATTTAGGAAATACCTTACTTTAGCAAGTCGAACCCAATGTTTATGAGTGTTCCTTTCTCTTTTAAATCCGAGTTACCTACTTGGTTCATAGATAATTCGAAATAAAAGGTGTTAAATACAAGAAGCCTAAAATTAAGTTCGTTAATTCTAGGTATCCTCACACAAGATCCTAAGGTTGATCTACACTTTAGTCTCAAGTATGTCTCTTGATTAATTTTCCGACAAATTAAATCTCATTAATCATCTAAAGTCTTAATCTAGGTGATCAAGCTAAATTATGACTAAATATGCAATCAATCAAGCAAAAATCAATACCACAAAAATTATCTCAATTCAATATTAATCATAACCTTAACCGAAAAGAAAAACTTACTCACACATATTCATCAATATAACATAAATCATGGTCATAACATATGTTTGCATTGATTAAATCCACACAATTAAAATGAATACATAATTAAAAAAACAAATTAAAAACATCCCCTTTTCCCACAGCTAAATTTTCTCTACTGCCGACATCTTCTACCGCTTTTGTATTTTCTATCTTCCCTCCTTGCCACTGTAGCTGATGTGATGAATTATGTGGGAGATTTTTGGTCCACTGGTACTGTTCACTTAATCTTTCTATTCACGCCCAGCTCTTCTTCTTTGCGCAACTTTCATGCAGCTCTCTCTTTTATTTCTATCTCCAACTTTAGTTATGTTTTTCTCCTTAAGCCACCAGCTAGTCTCCTAGCTAACGTTTTTTCTCTCCTCTAACTGCTTGCGTCAACCATCCACTAGCTGCTTTTTGTTGTTCACGCCACCAGCTGCTTCTTATATGAGTGCCACCAACTACTTCAACTTCGTGGGTGGAGTGCCACCACCAGCTTGTTTTTGTGTCTCCCAATGTTGTAGCTAGGTGTCTTCTTTCTTTTCCAACTAGCTGCCACGTTATTTTTTTCCCCACCCAACTAGCTGCTTCTTTATCTTCAACATTTGTGAGTTTAGTCCTCTGTTGTTGTAACGTTCTTCTCTTCCATTCACCAGCTCAACGTGTCTTCTTCGTTTGTGCTTTAACGTCTCCTTACTACAGCTCCTCATTCACGCTGTCTAGCCTCCTCCATGTTGCCACTCACCTGTCTGTTCTTTTGTCCCTTCTTCATGTTGTTTTCTTTTTCTTCAAGTCCCAGCCTTTCAACTCTTTGTGTTCTTTATTAATATGATGATTTAATGGGTCTTTGGTCCACACCACTATTTACACACACCTTCAGTCTTCTTTGTTTTTCCATTTTTCCACGTTCTCTCCAAAGCAAGCTTCTCTTCTTTTCCTTGCAGCTATATTCTTTTGTTTAATGTCCACCTTTCACGCACCTTCCTCTCATGTTGTCTAGCCACCAACTTTTCTCTTTTGCAGCCTTTTTATTCACGTTATTCTTGTCCCTTTTCTCACGCAGTTGCAACTTTTTTCTTCTGTCCTGATGTATTGATTGTCTTTCAGCTCACTCATTCATGCCTATAATCACGTTTTTGCTCTTCACTTTCTGCGCCACCAACTGCTGTCTTTATTGAATGATTTTCTAAGAGTATTTGGTCTTTTGGTCACACCGAACATCCTTCACATGCACACTCACATCTAACTCTTGAATTTTTTTTCAATCCTTCGCCATCAGCCTCCTCTCTTCTTTTCTGCCGCAGCTATCTTCTTTTGTTTTTATGTACGGAATGTCTTTTTAATGGTTTTGGTCCACCCTTTCAAAATAATCACCACTTTCACGCTATTGTCCTATTAAACCTTCATTCCCACTCCTAATCTTTTAGTCTTGTAATGGAGGCTGATTTTGGTGGTGAGTGACGTGAATAAAGGCTTATGTTTGAGTGGGGGCTGCTTTTGGAGTGGAGAATGAGATGTTTCAATGTCAATTTTGACAGTGTATAAAACATAAATGGTGATGATTTAGGAGCTCAAATTTTATCAGTTTCTTCGTCTTTGAGTTAGCTACAATATGATATTTGAATAACGGGATATTGCGAACTGAGTCAAAAGTTATGATCAAAATATCATTAAAAGGTCATTCTGGCAATCCAAAATCTGACGCAAATTTTGTTAATTTATTTTTCCTAAATTCCAGCTCAGAAAAAACTTAAATTGGTTTCAAAAAATCCGTCAATAAGTCAAGAGTTTAATTATGAAATTTCAGAATTTTTGGCTAAACTAATCTCGAGATAAAAATCTCACAATGACTAAAGGTCAAGTTTGTAAAAAACTCAAAAAACAGTACAATTCGAGTCTGTTTGTTTCATTTTTTCATTTTACGTCATCGAACATCGAATAATGCTGAAACATGATAAACTAGTTATAGATAAACATAAAATGAATATAAATGACTCTGAATTAAATCCTAAAGATATATGAAAATATGAGTGTATAACACAATAATTTCGTTGGTAAACTTCACAAAAATGTTTTGGATATACAATAATTTCGTTGGTAAAACATATAACCAACAAGAACGAACAACGTCGTCTATAAGATTTTGCGACGTATATGTTTCGTAGATAAAAGTTTTTACCTACTAAACCTTAGTTGTAGGTAATTATTTTTACTAACGATTTTTTTTGTAGCAGAATAGTTATAGCTACTAATTTTTTTGTTGTAAGTAAATATTTTTAGAGATGTTTTTGTAAATGTAAGTAACAACATTTTGTGACGATTTCTTTCTGGCAGCTAACACTTTTTAGTGTCGATTCTATTTTTATAGCAAAATAGTTTTAGCTACTAATTTTTTGTTGTAAACATAGGTAATAACATTTTGTGACGATTTTGTTTTGGTAGCTAATATTATTTAGTGAAAATTTATTTGAAATTTAGATATTATTATAATTGTTAAATACAAATTTATTTTAATTTATTACAATTTGTAAGATAGTTTGAAATATAAATTAGTTACATTTTATAACTAATGTTGGTGACATGTTTGTTAAATAATAATACATTGAAATAAAATAAACATTAACAATGGAATGCATTTTATATAAAAAAAATAATTATAGGTCATATACATACTAAGACTCCTCATCGACGTGACTACTACTGACATATACAAAACCTAGTAATTATTTGACCATCCTTTTAAGCTTGTTCACTTTTTTTATATTACGATCTAACTTAGTCTTTAGTGCTTGGTTCTCCTCTTAAAGCGTCGTGACATATGTTAGTCGTGACGAAGATGCACGAACAGGCTTAGGGTCATACCCAAGATCTCTGATATAGCCTGATCTTGTACCAAGGACATTATTGCAAATATCATCGACATTAGGTTGATTTCTCTCAGGCAATGACGTCTGCAACAACTCCTACATCTTGTCTTACAAATTAAAGTACAAAATCGAGTTAACTAAAAAGTTATTACTTAGTATTACATAGAAAAAAATATGTAATATTAATTTGTTTGCACTTATATAATTACTTTGTGCCTCTTCAGACGTCCAGCCTTGACCTTCCTTGTAGTGTGTTAGCATGCACAGTGTGATCCTTTCACTCTCTTGTCTTTAGAGTTGTATTTGACTCTATTATATTAATTTAAAAAATTAGAAGATAATATAATTTATTGTATTAAGAAATAGAATAATAAGGATTTATTGTATCTTCTTTATGTTATTAGTTGAATTAAAAAGGATTGCAAACCACATTTCATTTAAACCAAATTTATCACTAACAGGACAACATATACCCTTTAGCCCTTAATCTACCATTAACCTTATTATTTGTATAAAAAGATACATTTAATTTAAATGTATCTTTGATATTAATTTGCGATGAAGTTATTTTAGTCGCAAAAGACCATTGTCGCAACCAACCATCGGAAATAATAGACAATTTGCTACCAAATTTTCACATCGTCGCCCAAAACCGAAGCACTCTCTTTATTTTCTTCATTTCTTAATTGATTAATATATATGAGGTATTCCTAGTACATCATACAAATTTTTAAATTAATCTTCCCACTTATATATGCAATTGTTCTTCATTTGCTTAAATTTTAGAAATGACTAATCTTTAAATATAATTTGTTAGAATAATTTTCTAATTATAATATAATGTCTTGTTAAATTATTATAATTTAGTTTTTCTAAATTACGATAATTAAATTGTATAATTTTTTCAAATATGGTTTTAGAAATTATAATAATCAAAATGTATAACTTTTAATTCAAATTATGTTTTATTTGGAATAGGAAAATAAATTTATTAAAAATTATTTATGAACCCACGGGCTTTTGATAACTATGTATTAGTCGCTACATCTGACGTTTGTCGACCAAATACAATAGATTGTAGCAAATTAATTAATACTACTTCCAAACAACTACAGTAAACAATAAACGACATCTTTTACCTAAACAAGAAAAACAACGTTGTTTTGTATTAGATTTTCAAAGACAAAAACATAAAAGTTGGCTAATCTATTCTCGTTCAAGCTGTCAACACCAATCCAAAATCCTCTCTTTTGTTTGGATTCTATATTGTGGTCATCACCGTCGAAGAACCATTATTAATTGAATCGATATTATTCTTTCGTTTTATTTTCATCAACGAAGTTGTACTAAGTTTAACTTATACCTTTAGGTATTTATTGTGAGATCTTAATTATGCATTTGATGTATGAGTTGTTTTTATGGTTGTATTTTGAAGATGATTTATTGTCTATCTTTGTTATTTGTTTATGTCTATTTTCCTAACAACTTTTAACGCTTCCCTCATCAAAGCTTCCTAACTATTTGATGAAAGGTTTTCAAGAGTATTTTACTTTTATTTATTTCCATTAATAGCAATATAGGCCAATATAGATAATACTATATTTCTATACATTAAGAACATAATCATGCTTGTTCTACTTTAAATTCTAAATTTTGCATATGATATAAACTATACAATAGATTTTTGAAATTTTAGTAAGGATAAGTTTCATATCAGTAGGCACATTGAAGATGTATAAGTGCTAAATTAGACTACTTTCACTTATCATCGAAATTGGAGTTGAACATATCATCATTTTATTCTACATTGACATTTGTAGAATATACCTCTTAACATTATTAATCAAGGAATGTCAACATGGAGACTAATTCAAGATGACCTTAATTCATTCCATCGGGAGGAATGTGGCAAAATTGTCCCCGCTTAAAATATAAACAATGCAGAAAAAATCTCCAATTCATACAAAAATTATTGTTTGCCTTCCATGGTCAATCTTCTGCTTCAAGGTGTTTAGTATCATCCGAACAACGTCACTTTCCTTATTATGTATATCATATTTCCTTTTATGAAGCTATTATATATATTCACATTTGATGGTATATATTACATGTTGTTTTAAGCTTCCTTGAATCTCAAAGATGACATGTATGCCCATAAAGGCAGGAGCAATGTCACAACACTCCATAAAGGATTAGGGAAATCAGTTGTTTTGGAAAAATTGTCAATTCCACAGACTTAGTCTGGTCATTCACGTATACATGTCACTCCAATTTCGGTTCGTTTAACAATTTACTAATCTGATAATATCTAAGTTCTATAGTGATTGTATTTTAGGTAAACCGTTTTGTATTGGAAGTTTATCTGGAGAACTTGTCTTTCATACTAAATCTAGACTTAGTCTGGTCATTCACGTATACATGTCACTTCAATTTCGGTTCGTTTAATGGTTTACTAATATGACAATATCTAAGTTCTATACTAATTGTATTTTAGGTAGAGAACTTGTCTTTCATACTAAATCTAGCGACTCATTCACTGTGTTTACTACAAGTTTAGCTATAGCAGAAAAGTTGTTGTAAGAGGGTGTGAAAAACCCTACACCTGAGGGAAGAACTATTACTATTTCAATTGGTACCTTCGAAGGTGCAAGGACCCTTCTCGGCAATCCAGACGTCGGGGACTCATTCACCTTTACCGACTCTCATGTCACTTAGAATCTAAAAAATAATTATATCAGTCATTTATCGATGCAATCAACTGGAATTAGCTTTAAAGTTGATTTATTGTTGTATCTGTAAGAATTTGTCAAATAACCTCTCTAGTAGTTAGGAGTCAAGATGCATACTATTGAGTGTGGACTATTATTGTTCTTATTTTATGACTCTATGAATTGTTAAACTTCTAATTTAAAGTTCGTACTATTTCATATATCATATTATTATATTGATACAATTATTTAAATTTTTTATAACTAATTTTTGCAATGTTATAAATATTAATGAATAATTAATATTACTGTTTAACACTTAAAATTATGTTGTCTGTGTTTTTTCAACAATACGCTGTAAACATTTAAAACAAATCTCCAATAAAGCATATCTTAACTATGATAGATTATAAAAATGCTAGATTAATAATTTTGAAAAATATCAACCCTTTGGTGACGATTTCTAGAAATCATCACTGAATGTAGAGCATTTGGTGAAAATCGTCACTCAACGTGGAGCATTTGTTGACAATTCTCAAAATTCATCACCAAATCTTGATCTTTTGGTCATGCTTCAAAATATCATCACGAAATGGCACTTTTGGCAAGGATGACAAAAACGTAGGAAAAAACCAAACATTTTTTTATTGACAATTTCATATAATCATCGCTACTTATGAACCCTTTGGTGAAGATTTCAAATATTGGTCACCAAATGTTTAACAAATTATGGTGACGATTTCTAAAAAGCGTCTCCATAAGTTAATTTAGCGACGAATATCTGAAATCTTCACCCGTTGTAGATCATTCAGTGTCGATTATCATGAAATCGTCACAAAATGTTGATCCTTTTGTGGCTCTTTTTCGTTTAGTCGCTAAAAGCTTAGTTTTAATGACGATTTCCAAAATCGTCGAAAAATAGTAACTTTTGGCGACGATTTTTTGATTGTTGCAAAAGAAAGCGTAGCTAAATGTCTACTTTATTGTAATGACCTTTTCTACTCGAAGAACCAGATGTAGGCATCCTTCTTCGTCTCTTTGAGTGCCAATGGAACATATGTCTTCGGATCAACACTTGCTCTCTTAGCCCTTGGCTTTTTGGCCTTTGGTGGCTTGTCATTTTCAGCTGCGGAGCTTTTCTTAGGAGCAGTTGGTGGCGGTGGTGGGGCTAGAGTGACGATTTGGTCTTCAGATTTGCTCTCCTCTTCTTTTGTTCTGTAATGTTATGTATAAACATTCTATTATCAAGACTTATATGTACGCTATATTTTCACAAATTTTAAACTGTAAAAACATAAATAGAAGAATTAGCAGATTGATCAAATGTTCACAAGCATTACTCCACACAACGACGTTTTACGTAAGGGAAGAGACTCAACTGCAATTCAAGCATTACTGTTCCTAATGTTTTATAGCCCGAGATAAAGTAAAAAGAAAGACCCTAACAATATACAAATATGTATTATTTAAAAAATAAAAATTTCAATTCCCTTATTAGTTTTTTCAATTATTTATTTTATTATCAAAATTATCTTAATTTATATAATCATAAATATTTAATAGAAGAATTGGTTGTTCATTTACTCTTAAATTTTCTAAATTGAATACATTCGATACATGTTTGTTATTAATAAAATTCTTAATATTCTCATTAATATAAATTTTATCACTTGAATTTTCATTAGATTGTTCAAAACTATCTTCACATAATCTCTCATAATCTTCATTGAAAGAGACACTCTTTTAACAAATTCATCGATAACTGATTTTTAGAATATTAACTACTCTACTTGTTTTCTTTTTCCTTTTTCGTTTCCACTTCTAAACAAATGCTTTTTAGGCAATATATATAAAATAATTATAACATAATTGAATTAGAAAAAGAACAAAAGTGCATATATATAGAACTAGAAAAAGTAGGTAAGCACAACAGAATAACTCGACCATTTATATAAAAATTATATCAATGATATTATATATATGCAACAAAGAAAAAAAATGAGTCAAATTTAACATCCTACATTAAAAATAAAAAATAGAGAGCAAAATTTTATAATAAAATATATTATACTCATAATTTATTTTTTATTTTTTAAATGATTCTAAAATATCAAAAACTAACAATGATTTGCTTTTCACCAAATAGATCAGAGATTAACGGTAATATCTACATTATACAAATATTGAAACCAAATTTCATTAATAATTACAAAATTAAATTTATACATACAAAATCACTCAAACTCATAAATCAAGAAATTATAATTATAACTTAGCAAATGAAAAAAAAAAGATAAATTGCAATTGAAGAAGAAAATAAGTTATAAAAATTATCAACTATGATATATGCAAAATGAAAGAGAGAATTTATCAAATAAACTCAATTCGAGTTGAAATCATACCTAAAATTGCAATTGAAAATTTTCAATTTATACGGATAAATTGCAACTGAAATAAGAAATGACGTAAAGATAAATTATGTTCAAAATTCAATTTGAGTTTCAATTCAAAAATAGAACATTCAACTCAGATTAAAAAATTATTATTCTGATAATTAAATTGTAAATTTTTACTTAGCCTTTAAATCGAAAGAGCTAATGAGAAAATATAAAATTTAAAGCAAGAAAATAAAAAATTAGACTTGAAAGAATAAATGAGATGAGTTTCTTACCTAGATGGCAATGATGTTGATGGAGACAAGGCTCAGGCATAACTTTTTGAATCTAAGGCCTTCTCTTACATAATTTCAATTAGAAAAGTGTAAATCTTAATATTTAGCTAGAGTAATTTCATTTTGAAATACCTGCTTCTATTGTTGTTTTGCGTACCAAAAAGAAGTTTTTGCAAGTATGATTATGTACAAAACCTTTTTCTTTACCAAATTGAGATTGATATTTGCTTTTTAAATAAATCCCTTTAACTCTTTGTAAAAGAACAGTTCTTTTTAAACTTGTTTTGCTAAAGTAAAAAAACTCTTATATTATAAAATAACTTGTCATTGGTAGGCCCTTAATGAGCATGCCCTGGGCAAGGAGCCTTCCTGTCTTTACTGAGGATCGGACTGAATTACAGGCTCAAACCTATAAAATAGAAACGAAAAGAACTCAGTTTTGAGTTGTTTCGTCCCCAGTTGCAGTCTGCTCTCTTCCCGAGCAAAAGCTAAAACAAAGGTTGCAATGATCTATGCCCATGGTTTGCTTGAGACGATCAAGCCCTTGAGTCTACGGAGCCCTCTGTTTTATTATCCAGAGAAGCAACGAGAGAGGGAGATAGATCCACAACGAAGGCCAACAATTAAATGTGATGGAATCCAACTGTGATCCACGGGTGCAATGGAAGATAAAATTTTATCAGGTTCTAAGCGGATCCTGATAATTGAATAAACTTGAATAAAATATAAAACGATTTAAAAATTGTACCTTGTTCGCCTTCCTGTTCAAAAACCTTTGAAAAACTTTTCCCAATTGATCAATCACGAGCTGTTCAAATGTCCAACCTCTGATGGTATCCACAGAAATAATTCAAAAACTGATTGAGAGAAAGAACGCAAAAGTGCTAGCTTTTAAATAATGTTCTTCCCTTTAAATAGAACAATCTCATGGGTCTTTAATTAAAATTAAATTCTTTAATTATAATTAAAATCAAATTCTAATTCTAATTAATTTAATTTTAATAAAATCAAACATCTCATATTTGATCCCAAAGTTTCTCAAACTTTACAATTAAGTCCAATTTAATTAAATTAATTTTTTCTTTCACAAATTGCTCTTTGATGTGTGACCCATTAGGTTCCTAATAAATTGACGATGATTATAAATTATAATTTTAATTCATAATTAGAATTAGATAAATTAAAACTTTTTTAATTTATATTTAATTCTTCAATTAAACAATTCATAATCATAAATTATGATTAACGTCTAGTAACATGTTATGATTACTTAAATATTATGAATGTCAAAGTGATTGACTTAACCTGTCCATGTATGGCTATAAAGTATAATTTAATCCTTTCGTCATTCAATATTCTAATTAGACAGAGTATAGATATAATGTTCACTCTTATCATCCAATCATATACGTTCTTGCTAATTAGTAATTGATTTATAATTGAAATTTGAAAAAATCTTTTTTAAATGTCAATTCACTCTGGCCAGAGAATTCCATAAATCATTACTAATGAAGAACAATAGAATATTCTCTCTAATTACTTTAAAGTGACGATTCTTATATTGACTTAATCAACTATGTACATATGGTTTATACTGTATCTAATTACTACCGATTGAATTATCCTAAGACAATTCATAAGTAGCATCAAAATATAGTAATTCTCATACTAGATGCCTTGATAATCTCAAGTCTGAGGATTAATTATACAACCATCATTATGAGATTATTCATAGATACATAAGTAATATTTCATCTGAAATTCTTATAATTGGGTCAGTTTAGTGACTTATTATATAATAATCACCCACCCCACACATTAGTTTAAGTATCTTTATACTTTAATTTATGATATCAATTACTTTCTTTATAAAAAAGAAGCATATAATGTGTGCTAGTTTTACCGTTTCAACAATATCTCGTGTTGATGAAATTACACTTAGGAACATTTAGGAATAATACATGTGTAAATTAAATCTCATAATTATGATATCATCATAATTTCAATTGTATAGTAATTATTCCAACAATTTTATCTTTAGTATTAAAACATAAAATATTAATTAAATTAATACATAAAAATAAATAAAGCCTTTTCATTAATTCAAAATAATACCATATATTAATTTGCATCTAATTGGTTAGCTGCAAGGACATAAACTAACAAAATGATATATACAAGAAAATTAAGTACAATAGTTAGGATGGATTGAATAAAAAATCTGTCCCGTTATTCTGGTTTAGACTTCAGATAATCACATCACAGAAAAGAGCCATTTAGACAAGAACAACATTAATTGGTCGCAACATTAATGCGTGCATAGTTGTTTCTATACTTCATCTTCATGAAACTGTGTGGATATGTTCCGATTTCTAGAACTTGGACAATCAATTAGGTAGAAGAATATCCAAGCTCTAACGTGGATGGAGTTCGTGAGCCTTTGAGCTTATAAAACAAGTAAATAACCAAAGGAACAGGCAACTGATCAGTGTACAACATAGTAAACAAACAAGTATTTGCTTCGTTCTCATATTTCATATATGTGCTTCGATTCTAGGAAAAGAATTGGTGGAAAGTGTGATAAATTAACTTCATGCATCTCATCTCCATATCAAGGTCAAACAACCAACAAGACCAATCATTTTGACTTAATTTCTTCAGTTGTCATACCATCGTATGTTTGTTTTAGTTATTAAGATACCATTGTTTAATAGTACTGTAAAATGGATGTTAATAAATTGGAACAATGAATCATGGTACTTAATAATGTTTACGAGTGGATTGTTTAGAGTGAATCAAGCACATTCTTATAAGTTAAAAAATGTATAAAAATATATCATAATGAATTATATATATATCCGGCACGAAGCTGCGAGGGACTTACTCTTCATGAAGGTAAGAGGAGAAGAGGGCGACCTTACAAGAATTGGCGGGAAGTGATCAGAGAGGATATGTCTGTATTGGCACTTAAT
>JAOTJB010076076.1:0-20858 GCA_027123815.1 Erythroxylum minutifolium | reverse complement strand
TGCTAACATTATGCATGAGCAAGAAAATGCATTTCCTTAATCTCTCTTTGAGCTCATATGTACTGAAATTTCGAGTCCTAACCCTTAATATAAGAACGGGATGTTATAATATATGTCCTAGAAATCCTAACTTTTGCTGTAAACATACCTGAACAGAGGCAAACAAAGGAGAGCCAAGTTTTATAGTAGTCTTAAGACGTGAGACATTTAGAAGGGTGTCGATTTTGATCAAGGATAGGGAAAATACGAAGTTAACATAAAAAAATCCGATGGAAGGCTACATCAATCCAAACTTGTAAGAAGATTCAGTAGAAGAAAAAGTAAGATTTAGAAATATGATTCCTTTTTTTTATTAGTTTTTTTGCATGTTTATCTTTGATTTCATTTTATATGAGTAATTAAATGTGATTAGTGTCTAGGTGTGATGAACCCTAGGGTAACAATATGTTTTAATCTTTTATTTAATTCAATTACATTGATTGATTTATTGTGATTCAATTATATGTCTTATGCTTATTCTATTATATCTGGAATATTAATACATGATTTGATTTCATATGATTGAGATTGAGAAATTATTTTGTATGAATGGATCTACCATAATTGAAAGGATTTGATTACAAACCTAGAGATAGGATGACATAACTTCTTTGGATTAGGGTCAAACCTAATAGACAAATTCATAAATCGATAATGCAATCCTAGGGTTTAACTAGAAAGATATATGTTAATCAACTGATGGATTAGTTTTTAGTAGTCTCAATAGAGTTATTAACAAAAGATAGGAATTTTAATGATCCAATGATTAATAATATAATTGCATGATAAAAAACTATTTATCTAATGATTCTTAGGAGGATTCATAACCTAGACACTACTCTTTAATATTCGATTTTCTAATAATTTCCTTTTTTGCATTCAATTGTTTCTAATCTTAGTTTATTTGTTTAGCCTTATTTTTAATTAGAAACAAAATATGATTCTTAGGTTAGATAATAGAAAAAGGGCAATTACTAACACTTACTGTCTTTGTGAGATCAACTTATACTTGCCTGTGTTAGCTACAGCTATACTTTGCACTTGTACTAATTTAAGATTGATATACATAAAATATCATACCAAGTTTTTGGCACCATTACTAGGGACAATAATATTAGGAAAGCCTAAATTCTATTAATCTATCCATTATTTTTTATTTCATTTTTCTTTTATTTTCTTGTATTTTTGGCTTATTCATTTAATTATCTTTTGAATTTCTCTAGTTTGACCTTGAGTATGTAGGATATTGTTAGGATTTAAGATTCATCATTATAGCCATAAATCACAACAGATGGATGCAGTGGTCAATATTCTTATGGGACTATGACAAGTCATCATAATATGTAACATCAACATATTGGAAGAAAAGTTTTCTAACATGTTTTTCAAAAACTCAACTGATGCCCATACTGTGTTGTGACATTTATAGGAGAAATTATTACAATCGTGAAAGATGGGCAGTGACCTATCTGTGGGAGCAACCATGTATGTTCAACCAACCTTAAGGTGTACAATATGAGAATATGTATACTTCAAAGTAGAGCAAATTTTACACTTATACATGGAATGATTACACTTCTGCTGAATATTTAAAACATTAAACACCTCAAGTTAAAGAGCGAACTCTATAAGATATGATGGCCAAATTTGTTTAAGAATCAGACATGAGGGATCAGAGAACAAATGCTTATATACATAACATAGTGATTCAAGTAAACTAGTTAGTGAAGATATTATCTAACAAATTACAGGGGAGTTTTCCTAGTATTATTGAAACATATCTTGAAAAACATGAAATGGAAATCACCCTTAGGAGAGAAAAGAGCTTGCAGAAGAAGAAGATGAAGAAAAATCCTCCGTAAAAGAAAAGGAAATGAGGAACTGGCATAAGATAATTGAAGAAGAATATGAGCCAAAAACCTTTGTCCAAGTAGAGAAAGAAGAAGAGTGGACAAAGGTAGTAGAGGAAGAACTGGTGAGGGAAACAATTGAGCAACCTACTGATGAGACATCGGTAGTTACCTTAGATATAAAGGGCTTCCACTTCCTCAAAGACAAACTACTTGAGTCATCTAAAGATTCAGGGAGTTTCATTACCCCTTATTTTATTAACAGTTTAACACTAAAAAGACCATTAATGCAATCGCTATGATTTATTTATTTGATAAATTATGCTCTTATTATCTACATATGGCATAAATCATAGCTAACAAATTATGCTCTTATTATCTTGCAACATATGGCATACTTACTAAACTGCCTTGCAAAGAAATGGGTGGAAGTAAGTCATTGATTATAAACTCAGGATGAGCATGCTAGTTATGTGAAGCTACCAAAATTAAATAAGTACTACATGAGAGGCAACCCATAAATTAGTTTAGGTTTGATTTTCAATTCCATGTCAATTTATTCTTACTGTGATGATTATAATAGGTTTAATTGAGTTTGATGTGTTTTTAGGTTTGGAAATTAAGCAATTTCATAAGATTATGTATGATTATAGTGTCAGGGCAAGCATGTTAAAGGTTTATAACTCTAAGCTACAAAATTTTTAAGTTTGTTATTCTAATTTTCAAGTTGCGCACGTTTATAGAGAGTTACATGTTCTTTATACATATTGGTGTAGACTTACACGGTTATATACACACCCATGCACCAAACCGTGTAAGTCCTTGAAAAGAAGAAATTTAGTGACCTACACGGTCAGTTACATGGTCACGTAACAGACCATGTAAGCCCATGATAGACTTTTAAAATGCCCTAACCCTCATTCTTTCTCGTTTTCTTTCCTTTTCTCTCACTCCCTGTCGTTACCTTTCAATTTTCCCATCTAATATTTTGCAATTTTCTCCCAAATTAGCCACACTCAAGTAAGTTTTCTTGTTGTTTTCAGTTGTTTATGGATGATTCATTGGGTGTTTTGCATTATTTGCTGATTTTTATCAAAAACACCAATTTACTATTTAGAGATTCTGCGAGAATTTATGTGATTTTATGCTTTATTATAGTTTGATAGTTGATTATTATTGTTACCCATTAGATTTCATTGTTCAATTTTATTAATTGCATATATATTGGGTGAAATTTCAACTTGAATTGTGAAATTGTGCTATTTATGCTTACCAAGTGTTTGTGATATTCTATGTGAAATTAGGTTAATCAGTTGTTTTTTTTTTTGGGTTGATTGAAGTTTGTTTTGTGTTAAATTGAATGTCAATTTTGTGTTTTGCATGAATTTAACGTTCAATTTTGTCAATTTTATATAATTGTGAAATTAGGGTTTCTAATTTCAAATTTAGGGTTGAATTCGTAATTAAACAATTAGTTAGTTTAATTGGTTAATTACAATATTTTTAATTATAATTTTGTGATTAACTAGGTTGTTTGTTTATTTTCTAATTAGTTTATTTTTATTATATTATTTATTTACTTATTTACTTGTGTTAATTTATTTCTAATTTTCATTGTTACTTTTTTTATGTTTAATAATTTAGTGAGCATAATCAATTTTAAATGAGGGGCAAAGGGTAGTCCCATAATTTCTCTGAGAATGTCTCAAACTTATTTAAAGTTTCAGGAACAATGACGAGAAAAGAAGATCCCAAGGAAGTGACAAAGAGGAGAAGGTTCCTTCACCGTAGCCAGTCCTTAGAGCAATCGAGAACGTTATTATTCAATTTCAGAGCCCAAGAGGAACAATATTAGAGGCTTAAGTATAAAAAGTTTGGAATTAACAAATTTATAGACTGGAGGCATGATAGATGCATTTTGACTATTATTATACACCCATATTTGATATCTTGTGCTTGATATTTTGTGGTTTTGTTGTATATATGGTACTTAATTCGTTTCAAGTACATTATTGGTTATAATTGTCTTTATGAACATAAAGGAGAAGAATTCTAATGAAAACGTGGAACAAAATGAAGTTTTAATGTAACTTAGAGATACACAACTGTGTGTGTGCCCGTGTAAGTCTCAGTACCCATGTAAAATTTCAAATCTAGGAGTTTTTTTATTGTATACAGCCTCTTATATAAGCGAATGCAAATTGAAGAGCCTTAATTTTTCCAATAGATTTCAGATATAATGAACTTAGAGGAGCAAAAATTTTGATTAAGGGATATGGTGTGGAAAACATGAAGAATACATCAAGAGATCCGGTAGATTATAACATCAAACCTCAAACTTGTAAGAAGATTTAATAAATGAAAAAGAGAGATTTAGAATTATGATTACTTTTTTTTCTATTAGTTTTTCTTCCTGTTTATCTTCTATTATGAGAAACTAAACGTTATTAGTGTCTAGGTATGATGAACCCTAGTTTGGGATTAAAAATATGTTTTAATCGTTGTATTCAATGCAATTATTTTAATTGATTTATTGTGATTCAATTATGTGTTTTATGTTTATTCCAATATATTTGGAATATTAGTGTATGACTTGATTTCATATGATTGAGATTGAGAACTTCTTTTATATTAATAGATATACCATAATTGAAAGGAGTTGAATGCAAACCTAGAGATAAGTCATATAAATCCTCTGAATTAGGGTAAAATGTAATAACGGAATTCATAAAACAATAATACAATCCTATAGGTTTTCACTAGAAAGATTTTTGTTAATCAACCGATGGATAAGTTATTATTAGTCTTAAGAGAGTTATTAGCATAAGATAAGAATTTCCACGTTTAATAATCAATAAAGTAATTGCATGTTAAATGGTTAACTAATTAATGATTTTTAGGGAGATTCATCACCTAGAGACTAATCTTTGATATTGAGTTTTCTAAACAATTTCCTCTGTTCTTTGTTCATTATTGTTTCTTGTTTTATTTTATCTATTTAAGTTTTATTTCTATTAAAAACCAAACATCCAATTCGTAGGCTAAATAATAAGAGAAAGTTAATTACTAGTATTTACTATCTTCATAGGATCGACCCATACTTACCTATGTTGACTACAATTATGTTGTGCACTTACGGTAAATTTAAATATTGGAATAGAATTAACCAATTAAGTTTTTGACGCCATTTCTAGGGATCGTAATATTATGAAAACTTAGATTTTATTACTCTAGTCATTTTATTTTATTATGTTTTATTTTCTTTTGTTTTATTCATTTTATTTAGTAAATTTGTTTAATTTTCTTTCTTTTTGTAGAATTGGGCTCTTGGTCATTTTATAACCTAGAGTAATTTTGAGAGCTTAATTACGCAAATCCATAAATCAAAAGAACAACATGTACAAATCTTTGAAGCACATAATTGTGGGAGTTTGAGCTAGATCATTGAATAGAAGACTTAGGTGGTCAAGTAGACATTAAAGAATCGCATAAAATGGCTGACCAATCGAGAACAATGTTTGACTAAGCTACACCAAACTTGACTGGAGCAAAGTCCTCCATTATAAGACCGACTATTAATGTTAACAAATTTAAGATAAAGCTTAGTATCATAAAAATGATATAACAGTTAGTCCAACTCGATGGACTTAGAGATGAAGACCCAAATGTGCACATATTTAATTTTTTATAGATCTACAATACTTCTAAAATCAACTGAGCTAATGATGATGCCATCAGACTGCAGTTATTCCCATTCTCTTTAAAGGGGAAGGCAAAAAAATGGTTGAATTCAAAGAAGTTTCTGTCAAAATATTTTCCACTAGCAAAGACTGCTAAACTGAGGAACGACATCTCTTCATACTCCCAAGCTGAAGTTGAATCTTTATACGATATATAGCAAAGTTGGTCCACCGCTTTGGATGCAAATCCAAACTTTCTATAATGTCTTGAATCAAAGCATTAGTTACTCTATTGATGCAACAACTAGGGGAACACTCAGTAATAAAATACCAAAGGTGACCCAAGAATTAATAAATGATATGGCGATAAACAATATCAGTGGTGCTTGCCAGAGTAAAAAACAAAAAGCCAACAGGAGTGTATGAAGTGGATGTAGTGGCACAGTTGGCAAGTCAAATGGAGGTCTTAAGAAGAAAATTAGACAGATTTACGATGGCTCCACAAGGTCCAGTAATATAATGTAAAGTATGTGGGTTAGATCATTAAGGATAGGATTGTCAATCAGTTCAGCTACAACACATCGACTATTTATGGAATTCTCCTAACCCCAAAAGAAACCACAATGATTGGGAGACACTAGAGAAAGTTGGATTGGTGTAATAAGTTCTAAAGCTGGTAAATGTCATTGCCTAGTCCAAATTCTTCGAGACCGTAGAGCCCACCTACTTGGAGTTGACTCTATATGTGCTCTCCACCTTCTTCATGGAGAAGGGACACCATTACTAGGACAATCCAAATACCATCCAATTATGAATATTCGGGGAGATGATTATAATGAGTTGTTTGGACTTTTCAATCACTATAGGCCTCTATCATAGACTTTGTCAGGGTGCGTGAGTAACTATACGTAAGGATAGATATGAAATATCCTCCCAAAAGTTCTAGGACACCATCAGTGACGAAGATGAATATAACCTAAGCAGATCCAAGGCTTCTTCAATATGACACCTGACGCTCTAATACATACATGAAGTTTTGAGCTATAATTTAAGAGATCGGGGGGATAGCCATGGTGTAGTGGGGAATATGGATGTGTACTATCTTTGGAGTATAAGCAAGAGGATATTGATCCGCCTAGGATATGCACTTGTCCAATTCATCAACCGTCAGAGCGAAGAGAGGAAGGTTGACACAATCTATGTCAAAACTTATATGACTTAACTGGCATGACATATAGGGATGTTCGATCAATCATCGATGCAGCAGGTCAGAACCATAATAACACTTAACCTAGACATAATGAAGTGCATATGCATAGTCAGCTGAAGTCGAGGACTTACGGGAGAAATATATAGACTCGTTGGGGAGCCTAATGAGCTAATAGCAAAGGATAGAGATAGAGTAGAGAAAAATACCTCAAACTAGCCATCGCAACCATAGAAACCCTAACCCAAGATAGGAGTAGGTGCAGGTGGAGGATATTTTCAGAGTTTTTAGGGTTATGA
The DNA here is from genome assembly GCA_027123815.1 of Erythroxylum minutifolium. Taxonomy (NCBI): domain Eukaryota; kingdom Viridiplantae; phylum Streptophyta; class Magnoliopsida; order Malpighiales; family Erythroxylaceae; genus Erythroxylum; species Erythroxylum minutifolium. Next base: position 13,783 of record JAOTJB010076076.1, on the reverse strand, counting down.
TACCATATTGGGATTAGCTAAAGATAGCACTGTTGGAAATATATGTAGCTCAGCTTTTGAGTATTCAAAAGAATCTCCAACGATAGCAAGCAGAACTTCTAGAGAGGGGAGGACAGCTTGAGACTTTATATGTGTAGCTAGGAAAACTCAAGACTATAGTTGGGTGGATGGAAGAGTCAATGTTGTTAATGGCGAGCCGCTAAGGCATTGATTTCCAACCTCCACTATCTTACGAGGGTACTTCCTCAGTCGCTCTTCCACTAGTTCAGGATCAACAACATGAGGATTTCCCATCATTAAATCAGCCTGAGTCACATAAAAAGAAGATGCTTGACTTTTGACTTTTAGTTATTTTCTTTTTCTTAATTAATTGTGTGTATTTCTTACTTCTTTTCTATTGTTATTTTCTTTTATCTAAACATTAGTGTTAATTTCGTTTCCCATTTCTTAATTAATTTATTTTCTTTTAATATTTTATCTTTTTTTCTTCATATTTTTCAAAGATGTTAGTATCTACTATTGGATGGACAGTTTCAAAATGACAAAAATAGTTAGATTCAAGGCTTCATATCACAAACCACATGAAGCATAAATAGTTAGAAGAAATCACTCAAAAGAATGATGATAAACAATAGACTATAACCATAAAGAGTGACCCTTTACAATGTCTTCTCCCTTATTTGAATCATAATCAATTCACCTATTCTATAATACTTTAGGAAGAAAGACTAACATGATTACTTTGCAAAACAAATGACTTTCCTCCTCAACAACTTCTTTTCTTTTATTACTTTTTTCTTTTCTTTCCTATATTTCTTTTCTTTCTTTTTTATTTTTTAAAAACAATAATTTAATTTAACTACATCAACGATAGAATTCATTGATAAGAGATAAAAATCACATTCCATTCGTTATAACTAACCCGCATATATACTCACCCCCATACTTATACTCTTGTGCTTCCACAAATATCAACAATCACAAATGCTCCAATAACTTTAAGAAGGAACATAATGTGGTTAGCATAAAATTAAAAGGATAATAAAGTTCAAGGGAATTAACAACAGGATAAATCATGTCATTAGGTAGGCTATTTGGCTAATATAGCTTACAAAACAAAACATGTCTATATTATTTCCTTGTTAATACTTGTGATTAAAATTTGGTCTCAAATATAAAATCAAGGCAAAGTTAGGATGTACATGTTGTAAAGCTCACACATAAGTAAAAGACAATGAGACTAGTATAGATGTGTCAGTATAAAAGGCTTAAAATCTCACTAGCTTATATCTACCCACTAGTTACTACTCTTACAAAGACATACATTAATCAATTATAAGAGTAAAAATTCATGCCCAAGTTTCCATAATTTTTTAAGTTAATTATAATCTCTAATTATAATTATATAGTCCTAGAAGCAATAGAAAAAGAGAGAATATTTTTAACATACTAAAAGAACTTCAAAACACACAAGAAACAAACTTAAAAATTCACATAATAAACAAAATCCCCTCCCCTATACTTAAAACTTACATTGTCCCCAATGTAACATTAAATGTAAGAAATGCAGCATTCAAACCAAAAAATGCAAAAATGTAAAGGAAAAGGAACAAACTCCCCTTAGTTTACCTCCCAAATAGCATTTTTGTTTATTGTTTTTCACTCTCAACTCCATGTTTTCCTCATCACGTGATAAAATTTTTATCTCTATGGATCACAACTTCTGCATTCTCTACTTAAAATTCTTCAAGATAAGGCTTCAGTCAATGAACACTAATATTTAATGACTTCCATATTTTTAGACTCTTATTATCTACTGTGCAATAAGGAGAGACATTAATAACCACAAAAGGATCAACCCAATAAGGATGAATTTATATGGAAATAGTTTATATATGGAATAATAAAGAAGCATTTTTTGACCAACATCAAAGCTTTTCCTCAAGACATTAAAAGCTTTGGTCTTCTCCATAGTTGAAAATACTTCTAGTTTATCTGCACACTTCTGTGTACAATCTGCCTACATTAAAGGGTCAATTACATTAATCATAAAAACATATTGGTCATCTTTGAGTTGCTTTATGAAATAAAAATATTTAAATAAGTAAGTCCCCCATAAAATTCTATTGTAAGGGTACCTTTATAATCATGTTTCTCAGTTTGGGTCTTGTTAAGAAATGGTCTCACTATTAAGATAGATATTATGTTATCAGAAGCTTCATTATTCATATCTATCATTTAAAAATTAATACAAAATATGAGTTCATTCACCTGCATAAGTACATCCTCAATCATCTAGATAAGCTTTAGTACAATAAGTCAATTATATGATAACATTAGTCATTTCAATGAGTCTAAAGAGGCATAACATTAATTGGTACTTCTAAATCTTATATGGTCTATTTAATTATAGTGTTACCAATTTTAAAAGGAATGGTAAACATGCCTGATTACTTACACTTAAGGATATTTTCTTTTTAAAGCCTATAGAAACAGTTTCACCTATCCTGATCATCTCATTACCTCTTACCTTCTACTTATTAGGAAGTAATACCTTAAGGAATTTTACATACCTCAGCACGTGCTTAATCACATCTAAATGTGAGATATTCACCTTAACCTTCCAAAAAGTTTCCTAACCTATTAAGGAAAAGTGGAGGGTTAGTCTTAAAAACAATTGGAGACTTAGCATTTACCTTTAAGCTAGATGATATATCTCTTTCTCCTTCTCAATTTTTTCTTTACTATCCATCCTTTATGTAATCTTTTCAGGATCCTTAAGCTTCCTACCATTCTTTAAGGTGATTACACTAACATTATCTATATTTATCTCAAGTTGTGATGGAAGTTTTCCTTCTCTTTGGGCTTTTAAATAGTTGATAACAACTGCCATTTAACTCACTTGATTCTCTAAATTCTGCTAGACTTCTTCTCTTAAAAATTATATTTGGTCTCCTACTAAAAAGACCACATATCCTGTTGGAATTGCGAAGTGTTAATTGCAAGAGAATTAACTACGTTGTCCAATAACATACTTAAGGTAGAAGAGGAGGCTTTTGGTCTAGGTAGAAATTTTTATGCACCTTGAAGCTTATGGGAATTAGTTTTATTGCCTATTCCCTCCATAACTTAGGTTTGGTTGATCTTTCTAACCTGGGTTATAGGTTTAGGAATATAGGTTATATTTTTTGTCCAAATCTCTCCATATAGCATTAACATACTCCATGTTCCCATCTTGTAGAGTTAGATACCCATTTATTAGATGGTTCACATTTGCACTTATCGCAAGCTTTCTCTTGTTCCTACCTATAGTAATTTTTCTGACAAAGGACGATAATTCATCTAAAAGATGTTTTATAAATGAAGTGCTTACATTATTTAACCTACGAACATTTTTGTGAATTCCAAATTCTTGAGTGTTTTTTTCCATATGTTTTATTAAAGTTTTGGCCTCCACAGGATTCTTTTTCACACAATGCTCCACCAGTTGCTACATCTACCAAGTTCTAAACAATCAATAATAATCCTTCATAGAAGTATTGGATAAAGAGTTGTCTTGTGATATTCTGAGGAGGACAACTAGCACACAACTTCTTAAAGAACTCTTAATACTCGTAGAGGGATTCTTCATGATATTTTTTTATCCCACAATCCCTTTTCCTTATATTGACTATCTTGAATGTTGGAAAGCATTTCTCTAAAAATAGTCTCTTCATTTTAGTCCATGTGGTCACACTCCCTATAGGAAAAAAAAGTCTTTTAATTTTTCTATAAAAATGGAAAAGCTTTCAACATAATTTGCTTTTTTGTCACCCTTGGAGGTTTCATATTAAGACAAACCACATCGAGGGCCTTAAGAAGCTTATAAGCATCCTCACTTGTATAATCGTGACAGTTAGGAAAAAAGATGGATTAAGCTATACTTAAGCCTAAAAGTAATAAGTTCAATAAAATTTGAAAAATTAATGTATAAGGGTCTTTAAGTAAATTTTAGTGCAACCAACTCTCTTAAAGTTATCAGATTGGCCATGACTTCCTCAAGCTTAATTCATTGTTGTATTCTTAGAGTTGTTCTAGTTTCCCTTTATAACCTTCACAATTTCCTTCTAATCTTGGTTTCAAATTGTACAGGCTCTTAACAAGGAAATCTCACTACCACACACAACACTAACAAATGTAAAGAGACCAAGAAATAACTGTAAGTGATCATGTGTAAGTGATTGTGGGTGTCATTTTTCCCAAAATTTGTGAACTTACACGTTCATGGTGAGCTAAACAACCACTTACACACTCGTGTAGCTCACTTACATGATTATGTAAGTCCATACATGGACTTGAAGGTTGTAAAAGTGACTGAAATGTTGTTTTCGAGCTCCTAAAACTACAACAGCAGCAATAAGAACAAAGCCCAGCATGAATCATGTTGATACATAGGTTCTGGGAAGGTCCAGTAGTATGTAACCTTACTCTTAACTAGTAGATAGGCTATTTCCAAATGTCTTTAAGCTCCTACATGCTTCCAATGACTTAGAGTCTTATGCACTACCATTTAAGCTGCAGTAACTTCATTTCTTTCATTCTTTGTCCTCGTTCTACCTTAATTCATCTCCTTATTTCATGAAGGCAAATAAGATCAGACATTGATAGAACTACTCCAAGGATATTTTTTAGCTCATTTTAGTTCTTGGTTCTCCATTTTGAACCTAAAACAAAATATAAACCAAAATAAGTATCTTAAGCATAACATAAAATTAATCACTGGGCATTATGGAGTAAATATATAGTTAATTAAGAACTTATCACTGGTAATGTTGTCGCCTGCAACTAAATTCAAAAGATATCACTTCTGTTAATACAATTTAATGTAGTAGTGATAAGTGGATATCGTTCCCATGAGGAATCTTATCGGTAAAGGAGTTAGGAATTCAAAACAAAACAAAGTAAAGAAATGGGGGGGTTTAATTTAAATTACGACTTAAACAGAATTTAAATAGAATACGAAATTGAAAAATAACAAATAGTGAAACAAAGAAAATATAACAATCAATAAGAATAAATCTTGGCTTTCGGTCTCCTTTATTATTGAACTTACGTTGATCATCGACATTAAAAATAACCAATTTATCAGTTAAGCATTCGTCGTGGTAAAATTCTCTACCTATTTTCTCTTATGTCTAGTTAACCAAAATATGTATTTAAATTAACCCTTATTAATCAATAACCTGGATACGATCTCAAATTTAATTAATTAATAGATTTACGAATCAAGAAAATTAACGAACTAGACAACATACATACAATGTATATTTAGCCGAGATAATTATTTTTCCTAGAATTATATCCCTAACGTAGTAGACAAAAATCCTAGTCGCTACGTTTGATTAAAAGAATTGAACGTCAACTTGTTTAATCTAGCGATTGATTGAATAAAATCATAAACTAGTTGCGCACCCAGTCGCAAAATCAAACAATCAAATAATGACCTAGAAAAATAATTAATACTTGACTGATAAATCAATTGAAACAAAAAACAAAAGTCTCACAACATTCAGAGTTCAATAACTAGGATTTCGTAAACCAAGAAAAAGATTTAGCTACTCATAATGGAATTGAACATAAAAGAAATAACAAAATATATTGTCTCCATCCCAAGTCTTTCTAGAAAATTCAAAAATATGTATAAGAATATTGTAGAAAATAAAAGCTACCCTAAGATGTGCGTTGGAAGTAAGAAGAAGAATGCAGAAAATATAAGAACAATCCTAAGGTGGCTGTTGAAAACACAAAGCAAAACAATGCAGAAAATAAAAACCTCCCATGTCTGTCAAAAGTAAGAAGAAAACAGCCAAAAAAAATGAAAAACTGCTTCTAAGGTCTGCGTGAATACTGTACATGAACAGTACACGTTTTTATCTTCTTTTTGATTTCTTCTCTTGCCTTCTTGTGATCTTTAGCAGATAATCCTTATCCTCACGTTCAAGGTGCAGATCTCTAGCAATCTGAGCTTCCAATATGATGAAAATCTCAACGAATCATATTTGATTTTGAAAACAAAATTTGCAGAATCTGTTCCTATTCTTGCACGTGGCCACGTCTAGTGACTGAATTGTTCCCATCATCTTTTTCATTCAATTTTGTCTCTAAAATGTTGGAAATCATCTGCAAACAATTATAAGACAATTCTATTAATTTTAAATAATAATTTCAAAACATTAAAGAGAATTAAGTACAAAATAAGCACAAATTGATAAATTAACAATCACCTATCCATTAGCACTCTCCAAAGCCTTTAAGCCATTAATATCATAGTGTTTATACGTATAGGAGTGATCCCCAAACCACCCTAATTAGGGTTTGTACACACATCCAACATTTTAATTTGGTATTAAACATGTTTACGTTAAACTTACCCTTTAAAAACATTCTCATTAAGCCCTTAATTTTCTTAATTAGGCCTTTGGACAAGAATATGTGACCACTACAATATATATGCATAGAATTCACATTAGATTTTATCATTTGTAACTTACCCCCAAAGGATAGACCCTTGTTAGTCCAATTTTCTAATTTTTCATAATTTTTCAGTTAATGGAAAGTATTCTTTAAAGTGTAGTTTCCTTATAACCAAAAGCAAACCTAAGTACATTATAGGTAGTTCTTAATAGACATTCCTGTTAGAGTTTTTAATCTCTTTGCATGTTGGAGACCACTAGAGGCAAGGATAATATGACTCTTATTATAGTTGATGGTTAATCTTAATAACACCTTAAACTATTTTTAGGCCTATGTCAAGACCTATACAGACTTAGACTTAACCTTAGAAAATAGCAATAAGTCATCTGAAAAGTGTAGACTACTTAAATCAAGCTTTTTACATTTGCTTTGGTACTTGTAATCAGCTCAAGAGCTAATCTCGACCTTAGGAGATTAAAGTTGAAAAATCTATAGAGGGAGGCCAAATTAGATATTGCAACTCTTAAACCTCCCTAATAAATTCCATACCAAAGTGGTGAAATAAATAGAAGGTTAAGTTTAAAGGAGGAAGGAGGCAACACTAAAAGAGGAAAAAAAGTTAAATTAGGTTATCCATTTATTAAACGTTAGGGTATATCATGAAAAAGAGTTAAATTAGGTTATCCATTTATTAAGAGTTAGGATATATCATACTTCTCGATATAGAAATAATGCCTACAATACTTAAATTTTGATATGTCATTTATTATAGGAATTATCTTAAAGATATCATTCATTTGGTATAAATTTTGTCAAATTATGACACCAAACATGCCTACACCAACCGAAAGAAGACTAGTACTACACAAAAACTAATCAATGTGTGTGCCCATGCATCATCGTGCCAATATTTTTTATTATTTTACGTTAAAATATTATTATTCTCCATCTTTATAGCTTTATATTCGTACAATTAAATCTTATTTTAGAGCAATTTATATATTATTTTATTTATTTAATTGATTTGTTGACTTTCAAATTTATTTATTTCAACCTTATCGTAAATCATTTTATTCCAACTCTTTAGTAATATTAATAATATAAATTTTGAAATAATTTTATGATTGTTTAGTTGAAAAATCATATGAGTGACTAAAAATATTTTCAGTTAAGATTAGGGAATCATTGATAATACAGTTATATGCTTAAGTTGAGATCTAAATTTATTATTGTTTGCTGATGATGATCATACATATGAAATATTAATTTCAGTAATTGATTTGGAAAATTAGCTATTGATTTTCACATAATATGAATGAGTAGCTACCCTACTAATAATGTTTCATATTTTTTTTAAAGTAAAATTAATTAATAAAAGTACTAAGAGGTGAATTCAAGAAAAGAAAGCAAACCTAGCTACTATAAAAATTTAGTTAATAACTAAAGAAAACCTTCTAAGGAACTTTACACAAAAGTTTTTACAAACTTGAAAATCCTATCATGAATGCCAAAAAAGAGCTAAAATTGAAAGGTTATGTAGCACCCCATTCTTATAGGGCATATTCCCGAACACACTGACTGTATTTTGGAATACACTCTACAAGGGTGGTGTGCTAGGACAGTCAGTCAATCATAACCATTAAAACATTTTCACACAGCACATGCATTTTTAAAAAAACTCATAATCATTCCGACCCATTTTATTTATAAACATCACCAATTACAAATGTCATCACAAACTCACACTTGATCAAACATTAAACACATTATTGGAATTTTAATAATCCTTTGGGCCCATTACAAAATACAAAATGTCTTTGAATACAATTGTTATTACAAACATAATTCATTTATACAATACATGAAGCTTGCAGAATACAATATTTGATACAAAATTTACAGAAAACATATGTAGACACACCAACTGATCCCAACCTTTATCTCTTACTCAAAAGCAGTGGTTAGACTCTAATTTTGTCTAACTGGAGATCTCCCTAAGCCTGAAAAAAATGTTGCAATATTTGGTTGAGTTTTGCGAACTTATTGAGTGGATCATTCTCGATGGCTCACTCAATCACATAACACATCAATTCATGTAATCATATATTTCACATCATTTAACAAATTATCATCTTGAATCACATACACTTTATATTCGCTTAATGTCATACTTCACATTTAGAAATCATTCAATCAGTTCATTTCAATCATATAATCGTACTTATCACATACATATGTAATGTTCATAAGACTCACTTTCAATTGTTAGTGTTGTGACTGAGTGTCTATAACTTTCCTGTATCTATTATAGATACCGTGCTCATTAATAACTGTCCCTTATCTATTGGGGATACAGGAATCATTTTACATAGTGAGCCAGAGGCTCTTACCACATTCTAAGCTTTAAGATCCTTTTCACTTTTTGAGCTTTAAGCTCTTTTTTAGTGGCTACTTCGATCATAACAACCTTTATCTATTATGCATTCATGTAATGAAATGCACTACATTCACATATTTTCAAATAATCACTAGTGTTCAATTTTCCACATTCACATATATTCATTAAATCGATGTTCAGCATTCAACAATAATGTTGAGAATCACTTATTTCATTCTAATTCACTTCATATTTTCTCACATTTATCAAACTCCTCAGGCAATTAATGTCTGGAATTGTCTCAATCACATTCATATTCAATAGTAATTCAATACATAATTTAAAACATAACAAACAATAAAAGTGAGACCATCTAGGTCGACTTACAGTATGCTCCAGATTAGCATTTCCTTCCATGATTCGGAAACGTCTGGATGTAAATGTTGAATCCTGTATATCAATTTCAAACAACACACATAGTGCACACACATTATTAATTGCTTAATCATATAAACATTTCATTATACACATATCTGTATGTGTAAGGTATAATGCATGCTCATATTGACAATCTCGGGTTTATTTCCTTTATTCACATCTCATAATCAATTTACATCTTTCAATCATTTCTTTAATACCTAATACACTTTACTCACTTTAATCACCTCATTTCTCATCAACTAGAGATCTCATTTAAACCTACTTACTTCATATAGAAGCACCCTAGTATTGTTTTGTTCATATAATAATCAAAGGACAACTCTTTACCTCCTTAAGTCTGGCCATGATCGTGATAGAAACATTTTGGGCTAGCCACGACCGTGTTGTAAAGGCCACAATTGTGACAGAAACTTTTTTTTCTGGTCACGATCGTAGGGTGAGGGCCACAATGATGCCCTACAAATTTCCTCCTCCATTCATTCGAATTCAACACATATTTTAACACCAATTTCACACCAAATTCTTTAGAATTCACTTCCTCTAATACAACATCATTACATATTAATTCATATACCAATTTGATTGCATCCCCCTATTAAAATCTATTCAATATTTTAGGCAACTTCAATTACACATTCTCATTCATGAAATCTATGGCATCACATGCGTAGCATCAAGAAATTTATCCACCAAGTTATATCCTCATTTTAACCTCAAATTAAGTCCAAAAGTATCATAATTATATACCTCATCCTTAATTAGTTTAACCATTGCATAATCATGACATTACCATGAAAAATCACTACCCACGATTGTGCCCTGCCCTGCCATGATCGTGATAGGAATAAATTTTCCAGTATTCCTATAGTTTTCAAAATTTTCTCATGACAACGTTTTAGGTCAGTTTTTTATGACCCTTTTCACCTAGACAAAGAGGTTTTTAGGCAACAATTTCTTCTAATCAAATGTTCCTCTATGTCTTAAGTTTCTAATGACACCAAATTCATGCATTTTGGTTCATTATTATGCAAGTTATAATCAATAAATTACATACTTTTTTCATATCTTGACATAACTCCTTTCTCAACTTCAAGTCAAATTTCAAGACTGATAAGGATAGATTTCAAATTCAATTCCTCCATAAAAAATGTATCCATATTTTTCCAGTTTATGATAAATCAATATTCATCTAATTTGGATAGTCACAGATCAAGTTATGGATGATATAGAGACGTATGTTCAGTAAAACACTGCATATAACATACTTCAGCACACCTTTAACTTCATTTTCATCCTAGTTCATTTCTTTTGCTTAGTCTACCTATTGGACCCCATTTCCAGAGCTAAACTATCTGGAATATCAAAAGACATGAATGTAGTATCCTATAAGGTTATTTCCATAGGATCTCTCTAGCCAAAACTAGTCTAGACAATAAAATCACAAATTGACTTCTTCAGAACAATTGTAGCTACATGTCTCTAGTTTATTTTAAAATAATAATCATCTCATTTGGAGCTCTACAGTTCAAGATATAATTAAAGAATCAAAGTATGTTCGAAAAAAAAATCAATCCATGCTCTTTCGATCTTTTCCCTCACTTTCTCTCCATCAATATTTTTCGAATCAACCCCAATGGATACTAAAATTTTATGAAGAGGTAGAGAAATATGTTAGGAATCTATTAGTTTAAAAATCAGCTCATTTGGAGATCGGGTGATGAAGTTATGACCAAAAGAGTCAAACATGATTATGTCCTCGATCATATTGTACCTATCTTGGGACAATTGCCATGACTTTCACTAGAGATATCAAATTTTGGTCGTTTTAAGATGGTTTTGAAGAGGACTTCGAGATCTACAATGTTTGTGAAGACCATAAAGAAAGAGTTTTGCCCTCTAGAGGGTCAAAATTGCTTCGTCTGGCGCTTCGTCTGGTGCTTCGTCTGGTACCTATGCTTTGTTTGCCACTTCGTATAATGCTTCATTTGGTGCATCTTCTGGTACCCGTGCTTAATCTAATGCTTCGTTTGGTACCCATGCTTCATTTGAAACTTCGTCTGGTGCTTCATCTAGTACCCATGCTTTGTCTGGTACCTATGCTTCATTTGATGCTTTGTCTGGTGTCCATGCTTCGTCTAACACTTTGACTGGTGCTTCGTCTGGTACCTATGCTTCATGTAAAGGCCATATCTTTTGTGTCTGAAGTCCAAACATTTCATACTTTATATCGTTAGAAAGAACTTTCAAGAAGACAACTTTGGCTAATTCTACCTAAATCGATACAGTTTTTCCCTTGAGTTCAAAACACAATTTCTAACCTATGAAAGCTTACAAAATGCCATATCTCTTCATATCAATTCAACTACTAAGTAATTTTGTGAAATTCTTGAATCTTACCTCAAATGCTTAATCCCATATAACCTTTCCAATCTCTAACATGCTATTCGAAAACGAACAACAACTTTTGCAATCTCAACGAAGAAGAATATGCACATACCCATTCCACTTCCACAATCGTCATACTTAACAAATAACATAATCTTACATAAAAGCAATTTCTCAAATTCTCATTCTCATTTCTAGGCAAAGTAAATATTTGAACAAGCTATACTACATATCAACATACACATCTCTAACTTAAAACAAAATGCTAAGGATGCTCATGTTTGATATACCTATAAATCTATCCAAAATGTTCACTAACTTAGTACAAAAGTCTCTAACTATCTTGAAGTTTCCAATGCCTTGCAAGGATTTCTAACTATCTTATTATGTACTTGAGAAGGGGAGAAAGGATGGGTTGAGCTACATGGCCCAGTGGCTAATACATTTATAGCCATCGGCAATCTACCACAATTCAAGCACATGCACATGTATAGCTAGCAATTCAAGAATTAATAAATTTAGTTCAAAACTTACAACACAATACATAGATTTTTTCCATTAAACACAACACTCAAATGCATCATACTTGACAATTCAAAGATGCAATGCACAAACAAATGGCTCGAGAGTTCTATGGAACGAAACAGATAAATCAAAGTTTACGCCATGAACAAAACGAGTTTGACTTCTTAGGATTTCGTGGCCTCAAACAGGTAGCCAGGAGAAGGCTATAGGTCAACGTGCACGTGACTAAAGAAATGGGTTCCTCTCTTACCCCATCATAAGCAAATTTTATGCTCAATACGGTTAATCATAAATCCATAATCTTATGCTTCTTTTACTTTTTCTTCTTTCCTTTTATGCAAATATCATAACCTTTTTCAAGGAATAAAGTCAGGACCCACTCTTAGACCCCGACTTCCATACAGAACATCGTAATACGTGAGATTATTTTCAACACCTTGACCATTATCGGTTTATCTTCTTTTCTCTGATACCACAACTGTCGCATACTTATAACACATATTCATCACCCATACTTGCCTTCAAAACTCTCCTTTTTAGTTCAGCTCCGCTCTTCGACTATCCATTTATCCATTTCAACCTGAATACCTCAAGGAACAGCGTTGGTGAGTCCACACTTTACATATATACATGCTTCGGGGCTGTTAGCATATCTTTTCCTATAGACATCCAATTCAGGGTTTCTTTAGATAGGTTGATAGAGGACTTCAAGAGATACAACTTTTATGAAGACCTCGAAGGCCAATTATAACTTCTGGGTGGTCAAAAAGAGGACAGAAGATAACCATGAACATTAACCCAAACGATAGCGTGAATAGAAACACAGACGAAGCTTGTGAATAGTAACACAGACGAAGCCTGTGAACAGTACCACAGAGGAAGTCTGTGAACAGTAACATAGACGATAGCGTGAACAAGAATACAAACGAAGTCTGTGAACAGTAACACAGATGAAGTCTGTGAACAGTAACACAGAACTCTGTGAACAGTAACACAGACGATATTCTTCAACTCCTATAACTTCTTCACTCCTTATAATCCTTGGCCTATGATCTATCCTCTGTGGTTGACTTTTATCTTCTGTGTTGATCACTTATCGTCTGTGGTCTATCCTCTGTGCTCTATCCTCTGTAGTTGACCTTTATCTTCTGTGTTGACCACTTATCATCTGTGATCTATCCTCTGTGTTCTATCTTCTGTATGATGACATGTCCTCTGTGTTCTTACGTCATCACAGACGATACTCGACTTTTGATTCATCCTTTTCTTTGTGTTCTGACGTCAGCACAGAGGATATTTCTACTATTTATTCCTCCTTCCCTCTGTGTTCTGACGTCAGCACAAACGATACTTCTCCTCTCTATTCCTCCTTGCCTTTGTGTTATGACTTCAGCACAGACGATATTTCTCATTTCTATTCCTCCTTGCCTCTGTGTTCTGACGTTAGCACAGACGATACTCCTCCTTTATATTTTTCCTTGCGTTTGTGTTGTGACATCATCACAGACGATTCCTTTTGTCTGTGTTTTTCACTCGCAATCCTCACAACTCTGTCGTGCTATTCTAATACTAACAGCAATTGATAAATTCATAAAACAAAAC
>JAOTJB010075353.1:0-20892 GCA_027123815.1 Erythroxylum minutifolium | reverse complement strand
CATGTACAAGATAAATAATGCCTTTAAATAATTTGTCACTAAACTACAACCAAAGTGATTGGCTGTAGGGCATAAACCAACAAAAACAGCCCGTTGGAACAGCCAAAAGGCACTTTCAGTTGGAGAAACAGCCCATTGGCAAACCTTCGGTGGGCAAAACAGCCCATTGGGTAACTTGGATGGGAAAAATAGCCCATTGGCCAACTTCGGTGGGAAAAACAGCGCGTTGGCAAACCTTCGGTAGGCAAAATAGCCCGTTGGCCCACCTTCGATGGAAAAAATAGCCCGTTGGCACCACCGAAAGGCACTTTCGATCAGAAAAATAGCACGTTGGGCACCTTCAACAGGGAAAATAGCCCGTTGGGCGCCTTAGACGGGAAAAACAGCCTATTGGCTCGGTTGCAAGGCACTTTCGGTGGGAAAAACAACCCGTTGGCACACCTTCGGTGGGGAAAACAGTCCGTTGGCACGGCCGCAAGGTACTTTCAGTGGGAAAAACAACACGTTGGGCAACTTCAGTGGGAAAAACAGCCCGTTGGCACACCATCGGGGGGAAAAACAACCCTTTGGCATGGATGCAAGGCACTTTTGGTGGGAGAAACAGCCCGTTGGCAAACTTTTGGTGGGCAAAAGAACCCGTTGGCACACCTTTGATGGGAAAAATAGCCCGTTGGCATGCCTTCAGTGGGAAAAACAGTCCGTTGGCAAGGCCACAAGGCACTTATGGTGGGAAAAATAGCCCGTTGGGCACCTTCAATGGGAAAAATAGCCCGTTGGGCAATTTCGGTGGGAAAAACAACCCGTTGGCACAGCCGCATGGCATTTTCGGTGCAAAAAATAGCCCGTTGGGTACCTTCGGTGGGAAAAACAACATGTTAGGCACCTTCAGAGGGAAAAACAGCCCGTTGGGCACCTTGGGTGGGAAAACCAGCTCGTTTCCACGACCGCATGGCACTTTTTGTGGGAAAAATAGCCCGTTGGCACAGCCACAAGGCACTTTCGGTGGGAAAAATAGCCCGTTGGGTACGTTCAATGGGAAAAACATCCCATTGGCACACCTTTGATGGGAAAAACAGCCCGTTAGGCACTTTCGGTGAGAGAAACAGCCCGTTAGGCACAACTTTGGTGGGCAAAATAGCCCGTTCGCACGACCGTAAGGCACTTTTGGACAGAAAAAAGCCCGTTGGGCACCTTCGACAAGAAAATCAGCACGTTGGGCACCTTCAGTGTGAAAAATAGCCCGTTGGGCACTTTCGGTGGGAAAAACAGCCCGTTGGCACAACTTTGGTGGGTAAAACAGCCCGTTTGCACAACCGTAAGGCACTTTTGGTGGGAAAAAAAGCCCATTGGGCACCTTCAGTAGGAAAAACAACCCGTTGGCATGGCTGCAAGGCACTTTTCGTGGGAAAAACAACCTTTTAGGCACTTTCAGTGGGAAAGACAGCCTGTTGGCACACATTCCATGGGAAAACAGCCCATTGGCAAGACCAGAAGGCACTTTCGGTGGGAAAAATAGCTCGTTGGCACACCTTCGGTGTGAACAACAGCTCATTGGCACAGCCTCAAGGCACTTTCGATGTGAAAAATAGCCCGTTGCGCAACTTTTGGGTGAAAACAGCCCGTTGGGCAACTTTTGTGTGAAAAACAGCCCGTTGGGCACGTTCAGAGGCAAAAACAGCCTGTTGGCCACTTTCGGTGGGAAAAATAGCCCAATGACAAACCTTCTGTGGGAAAAATAGCCCGCTGGCAAGGCCGCAAGGTACTTTCAGTGAGAAAACCAGCCCGTTGGGTAACTTCGGTTGGAAAAACAATTCGTTGACCCACTTTGGGTGGGCAAAATAGCCGGTTGGCACTACCGCCAGGCACTTTCGATGGGAAAAATAGCCTGATGGGCACCTTCGATGGGAAAAACAACCTTTGGCACACCTTTAGTGGCCAAAACAGCCCGTGGGCACATGTTCGGTGGGAAAAACATCATGTTGGCACGGACGCAGCGCACTTTTGGTGGGAAAAATAAATCGTTGGCACACCTTTGATGGGGAAAACAGTCTGTTGGCACAGCCACAAGGCACTTTCGGTCGGAAAAACTACACGTTGGTAAACCTTCGTTGGGCAACTTTGGTCAGAAAAATAGTCGTTTGGGCAACTTCGGTAGGAAAGACAGCCCGTAGGCAAGCCTTTGGTGGGCAAAACAGCCCGTTGGCACGACCACAAGGCACTTTCAGTGGGAAAAGCAGCCCGTTGAGCAACTTTGCTGGGAAAAATAGTATGTTGGCATAACTTTGGCAGGCAAAATAGCACATTGGAACGGTCGCAAGGAACTTTCAGTGGGAAAACAGCTCGTTGGGCACTTTTAGTAGGAAAAACAGCTCGTTGGCTCACCTTCGGTGGGAAAAACAGCCCGTTGGCATGGCCGCAAGGCACTTTTGGTGGGAAAAATAGCTCGTTGGCACGGCCGCAAGGCACTTTCAGTGGGAAAAATAGCCTGTTGGGCACCTTTATGGGAAAAATAGCCCGTTGGCACACCTTTGGTGGGCAAAACAGCTTGTTGACATAGCCGCATACCATTTTCAGTGGGAAAAACATCCCTTTGGGCACCTTCAGTGGGAAAAATAGCAAGTTGGCATGGCCGCAAGGCACTTTTGGTGAGAAAAATATTTCGTTAGACACGTTCGATGGGAAAAATAGCATGTTGGCCACTTTCGGCTGGAAAAACAGCCCGTTGACAAACCTTCAGTGGGAAAAACACCCGTTGGCAAGGCCACAAGGCACTTTTGGTGGGAAAACTAGGCCGTTGGGCAACTTCGGTGGGAAAAACAATCCGTTGACACACCTTCGGTGGGCAAAATAGTCTGTTGGCAACGCCGCAAGGTACTTTCGATGAGAAAAACAACCGGATGGGCACCTTCGATGGGAAAAATAGCTCATTGGGCTCCTTCGGTGGGCAAAACTGCCCGTTGGCACATGTTTGGTGGGAAAAACAGCACGTTGGCACGGACGCAACGCACTTTAGGTGGGAAAAACAGCCCATTGGCACACCTTCGGTGGGGAAAATAGTCCGTTGGCATGGTCATAAGGCACTTTCGGTTGGAAAAAAATGCACGTTAGCAAACCTTCATTGGGCAACTTCAATGGGAAAAATAGCCCGTTGGGCAACTTCAGTACGAAAAACAGCCTGTTGGCAAACCTTCAGTTGGCAAAACAGCCCATTGGCATGGCCTTAAGGCACTTTTAATGGGAAAAATAGCCCGTTGAGCAACTTCGGTGGGAAAAACAATCTGTTGGCACACCTTCGGTAGGCAAAACAACACGTTGGTGCAGTCGCAAGGCACTTTCGCTGGGAAAATAGCCCGTTGGGCACTTTCAATGGGAAAAATAGCTCGTTGGCACACCTTTGGCGAGAAAAACATCCCGTTGGCACGACCGCATGGCACTTTTTGTGAGAAAAACAACCCGTTGGGCACTTTCAGTGGGAAAAACAGCCAGTTGGTGCAGTCACGTGGCATTTTTGGTAGGAAAAATAGCCCATTGGGCACCTTCGATGGGAAAACAGCCCGTTGGGCAATTTCGATGGGAAAAACAACCTGTTGGCACAGCCGTATGGCACTTTTGGTGGGAAAAACAGCCCGATGGGTACCTTCGATGGGGAAAACAGCCCGTTGGGCACCTTCGGTGGGAAAAACAACCCGTTGGCACACGTTCGGTAGGAAAACCAGCCCGTTGGGAAACTTCGGTGGGAAAAACAATCCGTTGGCACCTTCCGTGGAAAAAACAATCCGTTGGCACACCTTCAGTGGGAAAAACAATCTGTTGGGCACCTTCGGTGGGAAAAACAGCCCGTTGGCACACCTTCGGTAGGCAAAACAACCTGTTGGCACCTTTGGTGGGAAAAACAATCCGTTGGCACGACCGTAAGGCACTTTCGGTGGGAAAACAGCTTGTTTGGCACTTTCAGTAGGAAAAACTGTCCGTTGGCACACGTTTGGTGGGGAAAACAAACCTGTTGGCACACGTTCAGTGGGAAAACCAGCCCGTTGGGTAACTTCGGTGAGAAAAACAATCTTTTGGCACACCTTCGGTGGAAAAAATAACTCGTTGGCATTGCTGCAAGGCACTTTTGGTGGGAAAAACAGCCCGAAGGGCACCTTCGGTAGTAAAAACGGCCCGTTGGGTACCTTCGGTGGGGAAAACAGCCATTGGCACACGTTTGGTGGGAAAAACAACCCGTTGGCACATGTTCGGTGGGAAAAACAGCATGTTGGCATGGACAAAACGCACTTTCAGTGGGAAAAATAGCCTGTTGGCACACCTTCGGTGGGGAAAACAATCCGTTGGCAAGACCGCAAGGCACTTTTGGTTGGAAAAATTACACGTTGGCAAACTTTCATTAGGAAAATAGCCTGTTGGGTAACTTCAGTAGGAAAAACAGCCCGTTGGCAAACATTCGGTGGGCAAAACAGCCCGTTGGCATGGCTGTAAGGGACTTTCAGTGGGAAAAATAACTCGTTAGGCAACTTCAGTGGGAAAACATTCCGTTGGGACACCTTCGGTGGGCAAAATAGCACGTTGGCATGGCTGCAAGGCACTTTCGGTGGGAAAAACATCCCATTGGCTTACTTCGATGGGAAAAACAGCCTAGTGGGTAACTTCGGTGGGAAAAATAGCACGTTGGCAAACCTTCGATAGGCAAAACAGCCCGTTGGCACGGTCGCAAGACACTTTCAGAGAGAAAAATAGCCTGTTGGGCAACTTTGGTAGGAAAAACAGCCAGTTGGCACACCTTCAATGGGCAAAATAGCCCGTTGGCACGGCTGCAAGGCACTTTCGGCTGGAAAAATAGCCCGTTGGGCACCTTCGTTGAAAAAACAACCCGTTGGCGCACCTTCGATAGGCAAAACAGCCCGTTGGCATCTTTAGTGGGAAAAGCAACTCGTTGGCAAGGCCGTAAGGCACTTTTGGTGGGAAAACCAGCCCGCTCGGCGACTTTGGTGGGAAAAATAATTCTTGGCACACCTTCGGTGGGCAAAATAGCCCTTTGGCCCTGCCACAAGGCACTTTCAGTGGGAAAAATAGCCTGATGGGCACCTTCGGTGGGAAAAACAGCGCGTTGGGCACCTTCGGTGGGAAAAACAACCGTTGGCACACTTTCGATGGGAAAAACAGCCCGTTGGCACACATTCGGTGGGAAAAATAGTCTGTTGGCACGGCCTCAACGCACTTTCGGTTGGAAAAACTGCACATTGGAAAACCTTCGTTGGGCAACTTCGGTGGGAAAACAGCCCGTTGGGCAACTTTAGTAGGAAAAACAGCCCGTTGGCAAACCTTCGGTGGGCAAAACAGCCCGTTGGCACGGCCGCAAGGCACTTTCATTGGGAAAAACAGCCCGTTGAGCAACTTCAGTGGGAAAAACAGTCGTTGGAACGGCCGCAAGGCACTTTCGGTGGGAGAAACAGCCGGTTGGCAAACCTTCGGTGGGCAAAACAGCCCGTTGGGTAACTTGGATGGGAAAAATAGCCCGTTGGGCAACTTCGGTGGGAAAAATAGCACGTTGGCAAACCTTTGGTAGGCAAAACAGCCCGTTGGCCACCTTCAATGGGAAAAATAGCCCGTTGGCACCACCGAATGGCACTTTCGGTGGGAAAAATAGCCCGTTGGCATGCCTTCGGTGCTAAAAATGGCCCGTTGGTAAGGTCACAAGGCACTTTTGGTGGGAAAAATAGCTCGTTGGGCACCTTCAATGGGAAAAACAACCTATTGGGCAATTTCGGTGGGAAAAACAACCCGTTGGCATAGTCGCAGGGCATTTTCAATGCGAAAAATAGCCCGTTGGGCACCTTTGGTGGGAAAAACAGCACGTTGGCCACCTTCAGAGGGAAAAACAGCTCGTTTCCACGACCGCATGGCACTTTTTGTGGGAAAAACAGCCCGTTGGCACAGCCACAAGGCACTTTTGGTGGGAAAAATAGCCCGTTGGGCACGTTCGATGGGAAGAACATCCTGTTAGCACACCTTTGATGGGAAAAATAGCCCGTTAGCCACTTTCGGTGGAAAAAACAGCCCGTTAGGCACAACTTTGGTGGGAAAAATAGCCCGTTCACACTGCCGTAAGGCACTTTTGGCCGAAAAAAAGCCCGTTGGGCACCTTCGATAGGAAAAGCAGCACGTTGGGCACCTTCAGTGTGAAAAATAGCCCATTGGCCACCTTCGTCGGGAAAAATAGCCCGTTGGGCACTTTCGGTGGGAAAAACAGCCCGTTGGCACAACTTTGGTAGGTAAAACAGCCCATTTGCACAGCCGTAAGGCACTTTTGGTGGGAAAAAAAGCCCGTTGGGCACCTTCAGTAGGAAAAACAGCCAATTGGCATGGCTGCAAGGCACTTTTGGTGGGAAAAATAGCCTGCTGGGCACTTTCGGTGGGAAAGACAGCCTGTTGGCACACATTCCGTGGGAACACAGCCTATTGGCAAGGCTAGAAGGCACTTTCGGTAGGAAAAACAGCCCGTTGGCACAACTTCGGTGCAAAAAACAGCTCATTGGCACAGCCTTAAGGCACTTTTGGTGTGAAAAACAGCCCGTTGGGCAACTTTTGTGTGAAAACAGCATTTTGGGCACGTTCAGAGGGAAAAAAAGCCTGTTGGCCACTTTCGGTGGGAAAAATAGCCCATTGACAAACCATCTGTGGGAAAAACAGCCCGTGGGCAAGGCCGCAAGGGACTTTCAGTGAGAAAACCAGCCCATTGGGCAACTTCGGTTGGAAAAACAATCCGTTGGCCCACTTTCGGTGGGCAAAATAGCCGGTTGGCACTGCCGCAAGGCACTTTCGATGGGAAAAATAGCCTGATGGGCACCTTTGGTGGGAAAAACAGCACGTTGGGCACCTTCGGCGGGAAAAACAACCTTTGGCACACCTTCAGTGGGCAAAAACAGCCCGTTGGGCACACGTTCGGTGGGAAAAACATCAAGTTGGCATGGACACAACGCACTTTTGGTGGGAAAAACAGCTCGTTGGCACACCTTCGGTGGGGAAAACAGTCTTTTGGCACGGTCGCAAGGCACTTTCGGTTGGAAAAACTGCACGTTGGTAAACCTTCGTTGGGTAATTTCGGTTGGAAAAATAGCGGTTTGGGCAACTTCGGTAGGAAAAACAGCCCGTAGGCAAACCTTTGGTGGGCAAAATAGCCCGTTGGCACAGCCGCAAGGCACTTTCAGTGGAAAAAGCAGCCCGTTGAGCAACTTTGCTGGGAAAAACAGTCTGTTGGCAGAACTTTGGCAGGCAAAACAGCACGTTGGAACGACCGCAAGGAACTTTTAGTGGGAAAAACAGCCTGTTGGGCACTTTTAGTGGGAAAAACAGCTCATTGGCACACCTTTACTGCGCAAAAACAGCCGGTTGGCATGGCCGCAAGGCACTTTTGGTGGGAAAAACAGCTAGTTGGCACAACTTCAGTGGGCAAAACAACCCATTGGCACGGCCGCAAGGCACTTTCGGTGGGAAAAACAGCCTGTTGGGCACCTTCAGGGGAAAAATAGCCCGTTGGCGCACCTTCGCTGCGCAAAATAGCCCGTTGACACAGCCGCATGCCATTTTCAGTGGGAAAAATATCCAGTTGGCATGGCCGCAAGGCACTTTTGGTGAGAAAAATAGTCCGTTGGGCACGTTCGGTGGGGAAAACAGCCTATTGGCCATTTTTGGCTGGAAAAACAGCAAGTTCACAAAGTTGGCAAGGCCGCAAGGCACTTTTGGTGGGAAAACTTGGTCGTTGGGCAACTTCGGTGGGAAAAACAATCCGTTGACACACCTTCGGTGGGTAAAATAGCCTGTTGGCAACGCCGCAAGGCACTGTCGGTGGGAAAAACAGCCGGATGGGCACCTTCGATGGGAAAAACAACTCATTGGGCTCCTTCGGTGGGCAAAACAGCCCATTGGCACATGTTTGGTGGGAAAAACAGCACATTGGCACGGACGCAACGCACTTTAGGTGGGAAAAACAGCCCGTCGGCACACCTTTGGTGGGGAAAATAGTCCGTTGGCGTGGTCGTAAGGCACTTTCGGTTGGAAAAAATGCACGTTAGCAAACCTTCATTGGGCAACTTCGATGGGAAAATAGCCGTTGGGTAACTTCAGTAGGAAAAACAGCCCGTTGGCAAACATTCGGTGGGCAAAACAGCCCGTTGGCATGGCCGCAAGGGATTTTCAGTGGGAAAAATAACTCGTTGGGTAACTTCGGTGGGAAAAACCTTCTGTTGGGACACCTTCGGTGGGCAAAACAGCACGTTGGCATGGCTGCAAGGCACTTTCGGTGGGAAAAACAGCCCATTGGCATACTTTGATGGGAAAAACAGCCCGGTGGGTAACTTCGGTGGGAAAAACAGAACGTTGGTAAACCTTCGATAGGCAAAACAACCCGTTGGCACAGCCGCAAGGCACTTTTGGTGAGAAAAACAGCCCGTTGGGCAACTTTGGTGGGAAAAACAGCCAGTTGGCACACCTTCGATGGGCAAAATAGCCCGTTGGCACGGCTGCAAGGCACTTTCGGTTGGAAAAACAGCCCATTGGGCACCTTCGATGGGAAAAACAACCCATTGGCACACCTTCGAGAGGCAAAACAGCCCCTTGGCATTTTTGGTGGGAAAAGCAGCCCGTTGGCAAGGCCGTAAGGCACTTTCGGTGGGAAAACCAGCCCGCTCGGCAACTTCGGTGGGAAAAACAATTTCTTGGCACACCTTCGGTGGGCAAAATAGCCCTTTGGCCTTACCGCAAGGCACTTTTGGTGGGAAAAATAGCCCGATGGGCACCTTCGGTGGGAAAAACAGCGCGTTGGGCACCTTCGGTGGGAAAAACAACCGTTGGCACACTTTCGGTGGGAAAAACAGCCCGTTGGCACACATTCGGTGGGGAAAACAGTATGTTGGCACGGCCGCAAGGCACTTTCGGTTGGAAAAAATGCACATTGGCAAACCTTCGTTGGGCAATTTTGGTGGGAAAAACAGCCCGTTGGGCAACTTCAGTAGGAAAAACAGCCAGTTAGCAAACCTTAGGTGGGCAAAACAGCCCGTTGGCACGGCCACAAGGCACTTTCATTGGGAAAAACAGCCCGTTGAGCAACTTCGGTGGGAAAAACAGCCCGTTGGAACGGCCGCAAGGCACTTTCTGTGGGAGAAACAGCCGGTTGGCAAACCTTCGGTGCGCAAAACAGCCCGTTGGGCAACTTCGGTGGGAAAAACAGCACGTTGGTAAACCTTTGGTAGGGAAAACAGCCCGTTGGCCCACCTTCGATGGGAAAAATAGCTCGTTGACACCACCGAAAGGCACTTTCGGTGGGAAAAACAGCCTATTGGCATGTCTTTAGTGGGAAAAACAGCCCGTTGGCAAGGTCACAAGGCACTTTTGGTGGGAAAAATAGCGCGTTGGGCACCTTCAATGGGAAAAATAGCCCGTTGGGCAATTTCGATGGGAAAAACAACCCATTAGCACAGTCGCATGGAATTTTCGATGCGAAAAATAGCCCGTTGGGCGCCTTTGGTGGGAAAAACAGCACGTTGGGCACCTTGGGTGGGAAAAACAGCTCGTTTCCACGACCACATGGCACTTTTTGTGGGAAAAACAGCCCGTTGGCACAGCCACAAGGCACTTTCGGCTGGAAAAATAGCCCGTTAGGCACCTTCAGTGGGAAAAGCAACCCGTTGGCACACCTTCGACAGGTAAAACAGCCCGTTGGCATCTTTGGTGGGAAAAACAATCCGTTGACACGACCGCAAGGCACTTTCGGTGGGAAAATAGCCCGCTAGGCACTTTTAGTGGGAAAACACCCCGTTGGCACACGTTTGCTGGGAGAAACAGCCCTTCAACACTGCTGTCAGACGCTTTCAGTGTGAAAAACAGCACGTTGGGCACTTTCGATGGAATAAACAATCCGTAGGCACACCTTTGATGGGGAAAATAGCCCGTTGGCACCACCGAAAGGCACTTTCGATGGGAAAAACTTCATGTTGGGCACCTTCGATAGGAAAAACAGCCCGTTGGCACACCTTCAGTGGGAAAAACAGCCTGTTGGCAAGGCCACAAGGCACTTTCGGTGGCAAAAATAGCCCATTGGGCACCTTCAATGGGAAAAACAGCCTGTTGGCACAGTCGTATGGCATTTTCGGCGAGAAAAATAGCCCTTTGGGCACCTTCGATGGGAAAAACAGGCCGTTGGGCACCTTCGGAGGGAAAAACAGCCCGTTGCGCACCTTGGGTGCGAAAAACAGCCTATTGGCATGACCGCGTGGCACTTTTTGTAGGGAAAACAGCCCGTTGGGCACTTTCAGTGGGAAAAACAGTCCGTTGGCACGGCCATAAGGCACTTTCGGTGGGAAAAACAGCCCGTTGGGCATGTTCGATGGGAAAAACATCCCATTGGCACACCTTTGATGGAAAAAATAGCTCGTTAGGCACTTTTGGTGGGAAAACAACCTATTGGCGCAACTTTGGTGGGCAAAACAGCCGTTCACATCGCCGCAAGGCACTTTTGGTGGAAAAAAAGCCCGTTGGACACCTTTAGTAGGGAAAAACAGCCAGTTGCCATGGCCGCAAGGCACTTTCGGTGGAAAAAATAGCCAGTTAGGCACTTTCGGTGGGAAAGACAGCCTGTTGGCACACATTCCATGGGAAAACAGCCCAATGGCAAATTTTGTGTGAAAAATAGCCCGTTGGCAAACCTTCGGGGGGCAAAATAGTCCGTTAGCATGGCCGCAAGGTACTTTCAGTGGGAAAAATAGCCCATCGTGCAACTTAGGTGGGAAAAATAGCCCGTTGGCACAATTTCAGTGGGCAAAACAACCCGTTGGCACAGCCGCAAGGCACTTTCGGTGGGAAAAACAACCTATTGGGCACCTTCGGGGGAAAAACAACCCGTTGGCATACCTTCGGTGGGCAAAACCGTCTGTTGGCAAGGTCGCATGGCATTTTCGATGGGAAAAACATCCCGTTGGCCACCTTCAGTGGGAAAAATAGCCCGTTGACGCAGTTGCAAGGCACTTTTGGTGAGAAAAACAGCCCGTCGGGCATGTTCGGTAGGAAAAACAGCCCGTTGGCCACTTTCGGTTGGAAAAACAGCCCGTTGACAAACCTTCAGTGGGAAAAGCTGCCCGTTGACAAGGCTGTAAGGCACTTTCGGTGGGAAAACCAGCTGGTTGGGCAACTTCTGTGGGAAAAACAATCAGTTGACACACCTTCGGAGGGCAAAATAGCCCGTTGGCATCACCGCAAGGCACTTTTGGTGGGAAAAACAGCCCGTTGCATAACTTTAATAGGAAAAACAGCCCGCTGGCAAGGCACTTTCAGTGGAAAAAACAGTCCATTAAGCAACTTCGCTGGGAAAAGCATTCTCTTGGCACACCCTTGGCGGGCAAAATATCACGTTGGCACGGCCGCAAGGCACTTTCGGTGGGAAAAACAGCCCGTTTGGTACTTTTAGTGGGAAAAACAGCTCGTTAGCACACCTTTGGCGGGAAAAACAGCCTGTTGGCACGGCCACAAGGCACTTTCAAGGGGAGAAACAGCCCGTTGGCAAACCTTCGGTGGGCAAAACAGCCCGTTGGGTAGCTTCGATGGGAAAAACAACGAATTGGCAAACCTTCGGTAGGCAAAACAGTCCGAAGCCACTTTTGATAGGAAAAATAGCTCGTTGGCACCACGAAAAGGTAGTTTTGGTGGGAAAAGCAGCATGTTGGGCACCTTCGATAGGAAAAACAGCCCGTTGGGTGCCTTCGGTGGGAAAAACAGCCCGTTGACACGGCCGCAAGGCACTTTCGGTGGGAAAAATAGCACGTTGGCACACCTTCGGTGGGGAAAAACAGTAGGTTGGCACGGCCACAAGGCAATTTCGGTTGAAAAACTGCACGTTGGCAAACCTTTGTTGGGTAACTTCGGTGGGAAAAACAGCCCATTGGGTAACTTCAGTAGGAAAACATCCAGTTGGCAAACGTTTGGGGGGCAAAACAGCCCGTTGGCATGGTCGTAAGGCACTTTCAGTGGGAAAAACAGCTCGTTGAGCAACTTTGGTAGGAAAAACAGTCCGTTGGCACAAATTTGGTGGGCAAAATAGCTCGTTGACACAACCGCAAGGCACTTTTGGTGGGAAAAACAGCCCGTTGGGCACTTTCAATGGGAAAAACAGCTCGTTGGCACGGCCGTAAGGCACTTTCGGTGGGAGAAACAGCCCGTTGGCAAACCTTCAGTGTGTAAAACAGCCCATTGGGTAGCTTCTATGGGAAAAATAGCCTGTTGGGCTACTTCGGTGGGAAAAACAGCACGTTGGCAAACCTTCGGTACGCAAAACAGCCCGTTGGCCCACCTTAGATGGGAAAATAGCCCGTTGGCACCACTGAAAGGCACTTTTGGTGGGAAAAATAGCAGGTTGGGCACCTTCGATAGGAAAAAAAGCTCGTTGGGTGCCTTCAATAGGAAAAACAGGCCGTTGGGACGACCGCAAGGCACTTTCGGTGGGAAAAACAGAATGTTGACACACCTTCGGTGGGGAAAACAGTCCGTTGGCACAGCTGCAAGGCACTTTCGGTTGGAAAAATTGCACGTTGGCAAACCTCTGTTGGGTAACTTCGGTGGGAAAAACAGCCCGTTGGGCTACTTCAGTACGAAAACAGCCAGTTGGCAAACCTTCGGTGGGCAAAACAGCCTGTTGGCATGGCCGCAAGGCACTTTCAGTGGGAAAAACAGCCCATTGGGTAACTTTGATGGAAAAAACAATCCATTGGCAAACCTTCGGTGGAAAGCAGCCTGTTCGCACAACTTTAGAAATAGCCTGTTGGCACGGCCGCAAGGCACTTTCGGTGGGAAAAACTGCCTGTTGGGCACCTTCGGGGGAAAAACAGCCGTTGGCACACCTTCGGTGGGCAAAACAGTCCGTTGGCACGGCCACATGGCATTTTCGATGGAAAACATCCCGTTGGGCACCTTTAGTGGCAAAAATAGCCCGTTGGCACGGTCGCAAGGAACTTTTGGTGAGAAAAACAGCCCACTGGGCACGTTCGGTGGGAAAAACAACCTGTTGGCCACTTTCGATGGGAAAAACAGCCCATTGACAAACCTTCAGTGGGAAAAGCAGCCCGTTGGCAAGGCCGCTAGGCACTTTCGGTGGTAAAACCAGCCAGTTGGGCAACTTTGGTGGGAAAAACAATCAGTTGGCGCATCTTTGGTGGGCAAAATATCCCGTTGGCACTGCCGCAAGGCACTTTCAGTGGGAAAAACAGCCCGATGGGCACCTTCGGTGGGAAAAACAACCGTTGGCACACCTTCGGTGGGAAAAATAGCCCCTTGGCACATGTTTGGTGGGGAAAGCAGTCTGTTGGCACGACCGCAAGGCACTTTCGGTTGGATAAACTGCACATTGGCAAACCTTCATTGGGCAACTTCGGTGTGAAAAACAGCCCGTTGGGTAACTTCAGTAGGAAAAATAGCCCGTTGGCAAACCTTCGATGGGCAAAATAGCCTGTTGGCACAGCCGCAAGGCACTTTCAGTGGGAAAAACAGCCCGTTGAGCAACTTCGGTGAGAAAAATAGTCCGTTGGCACACCTTTAGTGGGCAAAATAGCACGTTGGCGGCCGCAAGGCACTTTTGGTGGGAAAAACAGCCCATTGGGCCCTTTCAGTGGGAAAACCAACTCGTTGGCACGCCTTTGGTGGGAAAAAAGCCCTTTGGCAAACCTTCGGTGCGCAAAATAGCCTATTGGTAACTTCGTTGGGAAAAACAACCCGTTGGGCAACTTCAGTGGGAGAAACAGCGCATTGGCAAACCTTCGGTAGGCAAAACAACCCGTTGGCCCACCTTTGATGGGAAAACAGCCTGTTGGTACCACCAAAAGGCACTTTTGGTGGGAAAAACAACGCGTTGGGAAGCTTGAATAGGAAAAACAGCCCGTTGGGCACCTTAGGTGGGAAAAACAACCGTTGGCTCGGCCGCAAGGCACTTTCGGTAGGAAAAACAGCCCGTTGGAACACCTTCGGTGGGGAAAACAGTCCGTTAGCATAGCCGCAAGGCACTTCAGGTTGGAAAAACTGCACATTGGCAAACCTTCGTTGGGCAACTTTGGTGGGAAAAACAGCCTGTTGGGCATCTTCAGTAGGAAAAACAGCCCTATGGCAAACCTCCGGTGGGCAAAATAGCCCATTGGCAAGGCCGCATGGCACTTACAGTGGGAAAAACAGCTCGTTGGGCAACGTCAGTGGGAAAAACAGTCGGTTGGCACACCATCGATGGGAAAAACAGCTCGTTGGCAAGGCCGCAAGGCACTTTTGGTGGGAGAAACAGCGCTTTGGCAAACCTTCGGTAGGTAAAACAGCCCGTTGGCACGGCCGCAAGGCACTCTTGACGAGAAAAATAGCCCGTTGGGCACGTTCGGCGGGAAAAACAGCCTGTTGGCCACTTTCGGTGGTCAAAATAGCCCGTTGACAAACCTTCAGTGGGAAAAACAACCCATTGGCAAGGTTGCAAGGCACTTTCAGTGGGAAAACTAGCCCGTTGGGCAACTTGGGTTCGAAAAACTATCCGTTGGCACACATTCGGTGAGCAAAACATCCCATTGGCACTATCACAAGGCACTTTTTTTGGGCAAAACAGCCCGATGGGCACCTTCGGTGGGAAAAACAGCGCATTGGGCACCTTCGGCGGGAAAAAAAATCGTTGGCACACCTTCGATGGGCAAAACAGCCCTTTGGCACATGTTCAGTGGGAAAAACAGCACGCTGGCACAAACGCAATGCACTTTTGGTGGGAAAAACAGCCCATTGCCAGACCTTCGGTGGGGAAAACAGTATGTTGGCACGGCCGCAAGGCACTTTCGGTTGGAAAAACTGCAGGTTGGCAAACCTTCATTGGGCAACTTCGGTGGGAAAAACAGCCCATTGGGCAACTTCAGTAGGAAAAACAGCCTGTTGGCAAATCTTCGGCGAGCACAATAGTCCGTTGGCACACCTTTAGTGGGCAAAATAGCACGTTGGCATGGCTGCAAGGTACTTTTGATGGGAAAAATAGCCCGTTGGGCACTTTCAATGGGAAAAACAACTCGTTGGCACACCTTCGGTCTGAAAAATAACCCGTTGGTAAACTTTTGATGGGCAAAACAACCCGTTAGGCAACTTCGACTGGAAAAACAGCCCGTTGGACACCTTCGATAGGAAAAGCAGCCTGTTGGGCACCTTCGATAGAAAAAACAGCCTGTTGGCACGCCTTCAGTGGGAAAAATAGCCCGATGGGCACCTTCTATGGAAAAACAACCCGTTGGCACAGCCGCATGGCATTTTTGGCCAAAAAAATAGCCTGTTGGGCACCTTCGATGGGAAAAACAGCCCGTTTGGCACCTTCAGAGGAAAAACAGCCGGTTGGGAACCTTGGGTGTGAAAATAGCCCTTTGGAACGACGACATGGCACTTTTTGTGGGGAAAACAGCCTGTTGGGCACTTTCAGTAGGAAAAACAGCCTGTTGGCACAGCCATAAGTCACTTTCGATGGGAAAAACAACCCGTTGGGTGCGTTCGATGGGAAAAACATCCCATTGGCACACCTTTGATGGGAAAACCAGCCCGTTAGGCACTTTTGGTGGGAAAACAGCCTATTGGCATAATTTTGATGGGCGAAACGGTCGTTCGCACAGCTGCAAGGCACTTTTGGTGGAGAAAAAGCCCGTTGGGCACCTTCGGCAAGAAAAACAACATGTTGGGCACCTTCAGTGTGAAAAATAGCCCGTTGGGCACCTTCTCTAGAAAAAATAGTCCGTTGGGCACTTTTGATGGGAAAAACAGCCCGTTGGCACAACTTTGGTCGGTAAAATAGCCCATTCGCACGGCTGCAAGGCACTTTTGGTGGTAAAAAAACCGTTGGGCACCTTCAGTAGGGAAAAATAGCCAGTTGGGCACTTTCGGTGGGAAAGACAGCCTGTTGGCACACATTCCGTGGGAAAACAGTCCATTGGCAAAGCCAGAAGGCACTTTCGGTGAGACAAACCACCCGTTGGCACACCTTCGGTATGAAAAATAGCCCGTTGGGTAACTTTGGTGTGAAAAATAACCCGTTGGGCAACTTTTGTGTGAAAAACAGCCCGTTGACAAACCTTCAGGGGGCAAAACAGCCCGTCAGCACGACAACAAGGCACTTTCTGTGGGAAAAATAGCCCATTGTGCAACTTCGATGGGAAAAACAGCCCGTTGGTACAACTTCAGTGGGCAAAACAGCCCGTTGGCACGACCGCAAGGCACTTTCGGTGGGAAAAATAGCCTGTTGGGCACCTTCGAGGGAAAAACAACCCGTTGGCACACCTTCAGTGGGCAAAACCGTCCGTTGGCACAGCCACATGCCATTTTCGGTGGGAAAAACATCCCGTTGGGCACCTTCAGTGGGAAAAACTACCCGTTGACATAGTCGCAAGGCACTTTCGGTGAGAAAAATAACTCGTTGGGCATGCTCGGTGGGAAAAACAACCTTTTGGCCACTTTCAGTGGAAAAAACAGCCCGTTGACAAACCTTCAGTGGGAAAAGCAGCCCGTTGGCAAGGCTGCAAGGCACTTTCAGTGGGAAAACTGGCCAGTTGGGCAACTTCGGTGGGAAAAACAATCAGTTGGCACACCTTCGGTAGGCAAAATAGCCCGTTGGCACTGCCGCAAGGCACTTTCGGTGGGAAAAACAACACGTTGGGCACCTTTGGTGGGAAGAAACAACCGTTGGCACACCTTCGGTGGGCAAAACAACTCGTTGGCACACGTTTGGTGGGGAAAACAGTCTGTTGGTACAGCCGCAAGGCACTTTCGGTGGGAAAAACAGCCCGTTGGGCAACTTTAATAGGAAAAACAGCCCACTGGCAAAGCACTTTCAGTGGGAAAAATAGCCCATTGAGCAACTTCGCTGGGAAAAGCAATCTGTTGGCACAACTTTTGTGGGCAAAATAGCATGTTGGAACAGCCGCAAGGCACTTTCAGTGGGAAAAATAGCCCGTTGGCACTTTCATTGGGAAAAACAGCTCGTTGGCATACCTTTGGTGGGAAAAACAGCCTGTTGGCACGACCGCAAGGCACTTTCGGTGGGAAAAATAGCCTGTTGGGCACCTTCGGGGGAAAAACAACCCGTTGGCACACCTTCGGTGGGCAAAACTGTCCGTTGGCACAGCCGCATGCCATTTTTGGTGGGAAAAACATCCCGTTGGGCACCTTCAGTGGGAAAAACAGCCCGTTGACATGGTCATAAGGCACTTTTTGTGAGAAAAATAGCTCGTTGGGCACGCTCGGTGGGAAAAACAGCCTTTTGGCCGCTTTTGATGGGAAAAACAACCGGTTGACAAACCTTCAGTGGGAAAAACAGCCCGTTGGCAAGGCTGCAAGGCACTTTCGGTGGGAAAACTAGCCAGTTGGGCAACTTCGGCGAGAAAAACAATCAATTGGCACACCTTCGGTGGGCAAAACAGCCCGTTGGCACTGTCGTAAGGCACTTTTGGTGGGAAAAACAGCACGTTGGGCACCTTTGGTGGGAAGAAACAACCGGTGGCACACCTTCGGTGGGCAAAACAGCTCGTTGGAACACGTTCGGTGGGGAAAACAATTTATTGGCACAGCCACAAGGCACTTTCGGTGGGAAAAACAGCGCGTTGGGCAACTTTAATAGGAAAAACAGCCCACTGGCAAGGCACTTTCAGTGGGAAAAACAGCCCGTTGAGCAACTTTGCTGGGAAAAGCAATCTGTTGGCACAACTTTGGTGGGAAAAATAGCACGTTGGAACAGCCGCAAGGCACTTTTGGTGGGAAAAACAGCCTGTTGGACACTTTCAGTGGGAAAAACAGCTCGTTGGCACACCTTTGGTAGGAAAAACAACCTGTTGGCACTGCCGCAAGGCAGTTGCTATGGGGCAAACAGCCTATTGGCAAACCTTCGGTGTGAAAAACAGACCGTTAACTTCAGTAGGAAAAACAGCCCGTTGGCAAACCTTCGATGGGCAAAACAGCCTGTTGGCATAGCCGCAAGGCACTTTCAGTGGGAAAAACAACCTGTTGAGCAACTTCGGTGGGAAAAACAATTCGTTGGCACACCGTTGGTGGGCAAAATAGCACGTTGGTAGCCGAAAGGCACTTTTGGTGGGAAACACAGCCCATTGGGCCCTTTCAGTGGGAAAACCAGCTCGTTGGCACACCTTTGGTGGGAAAAACAGCCCGTTGGCAAACCTTCGGTGGACAGAACAGCCCATTGGGTAACTTCGTTAGGAAACACAGCCCGTTGGGCAACTTCAGTGGGAGAATCAGCGCGTTGGCAAACTTTCGGTAGGCAAAACAGGCCATTGGCCCACCTTCGATGGAAAAACAGCGAAAAACAGCGCGTTGGGCAGCTTCAATAGGAAAAACAGCCCGTTGGGCACCTTAGGCGGGAAAAACAGCCCGTTGGCTCGGCTGCAAGGTGCTTTCGGTGGGAAAAACAGCCTGTTGGCACACCTTCGGCGAGGAAAACAGCCCGTTGGCACGGCAGCAAGGAACTTTCGGTTGGAAAAACTGCACGTTGGCAAACCTTCGGTGGGAAAAACAGGCTGTTGGGCATCTTTAGTAGGAAAAATAACTCTTTGGCAAACCTCCGGTGGGCAAAACAGCCCATTGGCAAGGCCGCAAGGCACTTACAGTAGGAAAAACAGTCCGTTAACAGCACATTGGCAAACCTTCGGTGGGTAAAACAGCACGTTGGCATGGCTGCAAGGCACTTTCGGTGGGAAAAGCAGCCCGTTGGCACACCATTGGTGGGAAAAACAGCCCGTTGGCAAGGCCGCAAGGCACTTTTGGTGGGAGAAACAGCACGTTTACAAACCTTCGGTAGTCAAAACAGCTCGTTGGTAGGGCCGTAAGGCACTCTTGGCAGAAAAACAGCCCATTGGGCACGTTCGGAGGGAAAAACAACCTGTTGGCCACTTTTGGTGGGAAAAACAGCCCGTTGACAAACCTTCAAAGGGAAAAACAACCCGTTGGCAAGGTCGCAAGGCACTTTCGTTGGGAAAACCCACCAGTTGGGCAACTTGGGTTGGAAAAACAATCCATTGGCACACCTTCAGTGGGCAAAACATCCTGTTGGCACTGTCGCAAGGCATTTTTTGTGGGCAAAACAGCCTGATGGGCACCTTCGGTGGGAAAAATAGCGCGTTGGACACCTTCGGATGGAAAAACAACCGTTAGCACACCTTCAGTGGGCGAAATAGCCCGTTGGCACATGTTTGGTGGGAAAAACAGCACGCTGGCACGGACGCAACGTCCTTTCGGTGGGAAAAACAGGCCGTTGGTAGACCTTCGGTGGGGAAAATAGTATGTTGGCACGGCCGTAAGGCACTTTTGATTGGAAAAACTACACGTTGGCAAACCTTCGTTGGGCAACTTCGGTGGGAAAAACTGCCCGTTGGGCAACTTTAGTAGGAAAAATAGCCTGTTGGAAAACCTTTGGTAGGAAAAATAGTTTGTTGGCACACCTTTAGTGGGCAAAATAGCAAGTTGGCAAGGCCGCAAGGCACTTTCGGTGGGAAAAACAGCCCGTTGGGCACTTTCAGTGGGAAAAACAACTCGTTGGCACACCTTCGGTGTGAAAAATAGCCCGTTGGCATGGCCGCAATGCACTTTCGGTGGGAGAAACAGCCCGTTGGCAAACCTTCAGTGGGCAAAACAACCCGTTGGGCAACTTCGATGGGAAAAACAGCCCGTTGGCAAACCTTCGGTAGATAAAACAGCCTGTTGGCCACCTTCGATGGGAAAATAGCCTGTTGGTACCACCGAAAGGCACTTTCGGTGGGAAAAACAACGCGTTGGGCAGCTTCAATAGGAAAAACAGCCCGTTGGGCACCTTAGGCGAGAAAAACAGCCCGTTGGCTCGGTCGTAAGGCACTTTCAGTAGGAAAAACAGCCCATCGGTACACCTTCGAGGGGAAAAACAGTCCGTTGGCACAGCCGCAAGGCACTTTCGGTTGGAAAAATTGCACGTTGGCAAACCTTCGTTGGGCAACTTCGGTGGGAAAAACAGCCCGTTAGGCATCTTCAGTAGGAAAAACAGCCCTATGGCAAACCTCCGGTGGGCAAAACAGCAAATTGGCAAGGCCGCATGGCACTTACAGTGGGAAAAACAGCTCGTTGGGCAACTTCGGTGGGAAAAATAGTCCGTTGGCACACCTTTGGTGCGCAAAACAGCACGTTGGCATGGCCGCAAGGCACTTTTGATAGGAAAAAACAGCCCGTTGGCACACCATTGATGGGAAAAAAGCTCGTTGGCAAGGCTGCAAGGCACTTTTGGTGGGAGAAACAGTGCTTTGGCAAACCTTCGGTAGGCAAAACAGCCCATTGGCACGGCCGCAAGGCACTCTTGGCGAGAAAAATAGCCCGTTGGGCACGTTCAGAGGGAAAAACAGCCTGTTGGCCACTTTCAGTGGGCAAAACAGCCCGTTGACAAACCTTCAGTGGGAAAAACAGCCCATTCGCAAGGTTGCAAGGCAGTTTCGGTGGGAAAACCAGCCCGTTGGGCAACTTGGGTTGGAAAAACTATCCGTTGGCACACCTTCGATGGGCAAAACATCCCGTTGGCACTATCACAAGGCACTTTTTTTGGGCAAAACTGCCCGATGGGCACCTTCGATAGGAAAAACAGCGCGTTGAGCACCTTCGGAGGGAAAAAAACTGTTGGCATACCTTCGGTGGGAAAACAGCCCTTTAGCACATGTTCGGTGGGAAAAACAACACGCTGGCACGAACGCAATGCACTTTCGGTGGGAAAAACAGCCCGTTGACAGACCTTCGGCGGGGAAAACAGTATGTTGGCACGGCCGCAAGGCACTTTCGGTTGGAAAAACTGCACGTTGGCAAACCTTCGTTGGGCAACTTCGGTGGGAAAAACAGCCC
>JAOTJB010075263.1:0-20894 GCA_027123815.1 Erythroxylum minutifolium | reverse complement strand
AGCATGAGATGCCTCGATTTACCACACTCGGACCCGTTTCTCTGGTCCGACCCGTTCTCTGGAAACGGGATGTTACAGCAATCAATTCACATTGAAATATATCAAGACGTCTCTTAATTCCATAAGAACATGAATCGTAAATAAATTAGCTCAAGCATCACACAAATACTGAAATACTCATAATGTTAGAATTAAATTGAAAATGATTATCTCAAATTATCCAAACAAAGAACTAAATTGAAATTCTAAAAACTTTTAAGAAAATTAAATTATGAAGAACTATATATAAAGAGAACAAGAGTGAGAACACTCATTCGATTGATAGCCTAGGCTCTACAGTTCGACTATCGGTTTCATCCAATAGCTCGAAACATGAAATCTTCCTCCCAAAGGTCTTGACCTAGCTCAATTCCAATGGATATGTAAGTCTCGTACCACCCAAAAACCTCCTTGCACTAGCCTTCTTCACCAATAGCTCTCAAGTTTTATTTGACTCCCAATTTCAAGTGATATGCTCGGTCCTTTTTTTTCTTTCCATTGCTAGTTTTTTGTTTTCTATTGAGACTCCCTAAGAGCTACTTAAGCTACTTGTGTTTTTTTTATTCCCATCTGCTAACGTTTTACTTTATTGGTTTGGACTGCTTGCCTTGTCATTTTGATCTTTCTTTAATTATGTTAGTCCATTAACCTACAATAAAAGCATTTCAACTTACGCTAATTTCTACAAGAAAATTTAGAATAAATAATTTTAAGCCTTAAATAATAAAATATGAATAATCATGCCAAAATGTTTAATAAGAATAATTAAATGGACTAAGTTTAGAAGAATAAAAGTTGTAATATTTTGCATTTATCAAATTCCCCCGCACTTAGTTTTTTGACCATCCTCAATCAAAGAACATACGACTAAATGGGAGAATAGCACAGCTTGCTTAACAAAACATTTAAACTAGACACATGACTCTACCTCAAATTCTTCAATAAGATAACTAGACCAAAAGAACCAAGTAGAAAGTAAACCAAACTTTATGTTAGTAAAGAAAGCAATGAAAACACTTGAGTTAGAAGACGTCACATCATCCACAAGAACTAACTGAAACATTGAGATTCTTAACATATAGGGAAGTTTCCTTTACTTATTATAAGTGGTCAATTAGCATTAGAATGAAGTGATTTCAATAGATAGACCCTAATAAGGATATGTTTTTATGCACTCAACACTCATAGTGTTTTGGGTTATGCGTTTCACTCAAAGCTTCATCCCAATAAGAAACTCATCTACGAACTTGCATATCGACTCAATTCTTCACTGCTAGATATGGGACAGCACACAACACAAATTAAAGGACTTTAGAGGAATGTAATGAGGCTTAGGATAATGTTAGGAAGATATTTAGGAATGTGGACTAAAATGTCAAGAACATGTGGAGCACAATGAAACTCTAAAATGTGAGAAAACCATCCACCATCAAATAATATCAATTTCCCTTCTTTTAATTAACTCTCAAGCATATCCAAACCTCTTCTTTGCCAAAATGAAACTAATGAACACACATTGTGTGAACAAATACAACAAATGAAAAATATGAAATAGATTTATAGGAACAAACGAACTTGAAATTCACACAATATTTTTCATAATTTTGGTTTTTTGTTTTGTTTTTGTTTTTGTTTTTGTTTTGTTTTGTTTTTGATTTTGATTTTGGAAATAAAAAAGTGCAATAAAGATAAATGTAAAATAAAGCTTATGACTACGATGCAACACAAATGATAAATCACAACACTTCATTCACACTACCAAGAGCACCACGACTTTAAACACAGGTACCCCTTATGCCTTTTCTAACTACTCATGTTAAAACTTCACGGAATAAAAGTTAGGATTAAGCTTTTAATATGGCTAAAATTAGAAGAAATAGGCTATTAGGCGCAAATGGGGTAACAAAAGGATAAAATAAAGCATTAGGTGGCTGTTGGCTATGTAGGTTAAAACAAACAAATGCCTTATCATTTTCATGTTATTGTGTGAACCATATGTGTAGTCTCGAAGAGTACCAATGCAAGGTCAAGAGAGACATTTCATGGAAGAGCACAATATATACACTCAAGAGATTGATGCAAATATGTCAGTCTATATAGGCTACCTCACCAGTTTTTTGTTTATTTTGGTCTATCCATTTAGTCAACCTCACCAGCTTTTTGTTTGTTTTGGTTTATCCAATTAGTCACATGTAAAGTTCATTTTAAAGTGCCTATAAAATGAAAGTATTTAACTACCTAGGGTAAGCAAGTTTAGTTATCACTTAAAATGTTGTTTATTCCCAAAAACAAAATTTATTTTAAGAAGAGCATTTTATTTTGAAAAAAAGTTATATTAGAATTTCTACTTAGTCTCATTTAGTTAGTTATCTTGCAAAATAGTTTGAGGAGATTAACCTAAATGTATGCAAACAAGTGAAAATTATTCTATAAGAATTTTTTTTTACTAATTTGAGAACAATCGACAATCATGAGTCATTTATGCACGAACACTTCAATAACCACAACAAGTCCTACTTTTAGCCACACCCCCACACTTAGTTCGTACATTATCCTCAACGTAATATTGACATTATGAGAAAATGAAAAATAAAATCAATAAGGAGAAAACCTACAATGATGTAAAGTCATGTTAATAGTAACACACAACATCATGTCACTATAGCAGACCAAATCAAACCATTTCATCATAGAAAAGAGATGTAGAAGCTAGTTCAAAATGTCCAACAATGCAAAAACATGTAGGATAACATCAAATCCATGCTAGCAAAGAGCAATAAATCTCATGATCTAACAAAAGCAGAAATTGAAATAACTACGAAAGGATGGAAATAACTGAAATTAAATAAAAGGATAAAGAAATGCAAATCTGATTTATTATTTCATCTTGATTTGCCTTCTAAGTAGCGTTGTTGGTTTACGTTATTAGCTTGACGAACTATAGTCTTCACGATTCTTCCAACAAAATCTCCTCCACCATTATAACCTGAGCTTGATCATAAAACGGTTTGAGCCTATGCCCATTCACTTTAAAAACTTTGTTAGTTGTTAAGCTGTGCACCTCTACTACACCATGTAAAAACACGTTAGTGACAATGAAAGGACCTAACCATCGAGACTGTAGCTTACCTGGAAACAATTTAAGCTTTGAATTAAACAAAAGTACTTTTTTCCTAACAAAGAATGATTTCCTGGCTAACTTCATGTCATGAAAGGCCTTGGCCTTTTCTTTATAAATCCTAGCATTTTCATATGCTTCCAACTGTAGTTCCTTTAGTTCTTGCAACTATAATTTCCTTTCTTTTCCAGCTAACTCATAGTCTAAATTACATTGTTTCACTGCCCAATATGACTTATGCTCAATCTCAACTGGTAAGTGACAAGCTTTCCCAAAGACCAACTTATAGGGAGATATACCTATTGGGGTCTTTTATGCAATCCTATAGGCTCATAGAGCATCGTCTAAACAATTGCTCTAGTCATTTCTATCAAGTTTCACCATTTTCTCTAAGATAGATTTTATTTCCCTATTGGACACTTCAACTTGACCACTAGTATGGGGATGATATGCTGTAGCAACACGATGAGTCGCATGGTATTTATCCAACAAAGCTCCTAAAGTATTGTTATAGAAATGTGTGCCACGGTCACTAATTATAGCTATGGGAATACTAAACCAATTAAAAATATGACTCTTAAGGAACTTGGTCACAGTTTTGGCATCATCTAGCTTAGTGGCGATGGCCTCTACCCACTTAGAAGCATAGTCTACAATAAGCAATATGTAAATATTACCAAAAGATGAAGGAAAAGGGCCCATAAAGTCAATGTCCCATATGTCAAATACCTCACAAACCATGATACCAGTCTGTGACATTTCTTATTTCCAAGACAGATTCCCTATCTTTTGGAATGGCTCACATGTCTTGTAAAAAATATAAGCATCTTTGTTTAGTGTAGGCCCCTTATAAGTTGTCCTCTAGGGTCTGAAGTGACCACCACTGATAGTTATGATTTGCATTGTATTTTAGGGTTTAATTTGTTAGGTATTTAGTGATAATTTAAGTGTTGAGTGTGTATTTATGTGTTAATTGTGTTAGTTTATCTATTTAAGTGTTTTTTAATAGTTAATATGAGTCTTTGAGTTTAAATGTTATATTTTTGAGGTGCTTTGATGTGTTTTTTAGTGTTTAAGAATGGAGAAGTTTGGAAGAGTTTCGGGCTAAAAACATGGCCCACGATCGTGGCACAATAGGCCCACGATCGTGGCACGATAGAAAGAGGAAAACTAATAGATCCTAGGCCACGATCGTGATAGAAAGTTATATACCAGGCCACAAACGTGCACCTTGGGCCACGATTGTGATAGAGAATGTTAGCCACTGGTCACGATCGTGGCCTGCATTGAGCTGACACAAAAACTTAAATTTTGTAAGACTTTTCAATCTGTTTTGACCCCGAATCAACCCTAGGGCTTCCAAGATATAAATAGAACATTACATGACAGAAGAGGGAGTCTTTTGAAGAGCCTTTCACATTAGTCAATTCTGAAACCCTATAGAGCTATTGAGAGATTTAAGGAAGGAGACAAAGGAAGAGAGACATAGAGACGAAGCTTGACGCGAAGTAGTTCCTAGAACAAGTGGTTTGCTATAGTCGCTGCCTCCATGAGTTCGTTCTAATAGTATTTTTCGTTTTTATTTCAATTTTATTGATGTATAGAATTGAGATAATCATTGAGAATAGTTGTTGTTGAATGTCAATTTTTTTCTAAACTCACCTTCAAGATTTTTGATTCTTGAGATTAATGAAGTTTGATTTATTGTGTTTTACTTAAGTTATTTTTGATTCAATTTTGTGCTTATTAATTGGCACGAAACTAAGAGAGTGAGTCGAGTGAATGTTATCAAATTGGGCTAATGAGAGTTTGATAATTTGATAGATAAAGAATTGAATCAAATCATTAAATTTGTGTAACGAGACATCATGCATAGGTTTCTGGTAGGATTATAGACAAGTTCAAAGCTAATTTAGGTTTTGGGTCAATTGTGAGTCAAAAGATCACAAGTCTATAATTTAAATTAGGGATTATAAATTAGGGTTAAAGATTATAACTCGAGAGATAGTAATCCACCCTAGGACCTCTAGACCCAGTAATTCAATAACTGCATAATTGATTAGATTTTCATTAGTTTCAGATTAGAACCCCCTTTCTCTCAATTGGTAGTTTCTAGGTTGATTTTGGATTGGGTTGTGTGATTTGATATTTTGTTTGTATTTTATAAGTTCAATTCTTGATATTGATTGGTTAATTCATACATTAGTTTTTTATTTTAATTGATTGCAAAATTTAGTAAAACCTTAGATTTTAGGACTAGATTAACCCTCCTCGTGAGATCGATACCTTAGGTACTACATGAACGACCCATGCACTTGTGGAATTATTAAGGATAATAATATTAAAACTTAGCATACGTAACCTTGCAATCAAGATTTTGGTGTCGTTGCTGGGGAGGTGATAGTTTAGTTATATAGTTTAAGGCGTTATATTAGTTTTTAAATTTTGTTTTCATTTCTTTCATTTCATTTTAGAAATCATGCTCTTGCATGATCACAAGAGTCACGAGAGGTTCGAGTCATGTAGTGGAGACGTTAGATTTAGATATTACTCGACTAGAATGAACCATTAGCAAAGCTCGACGAGAGGAAAAAGAAAAGATAGGAAAGTCATCAATGGCTAAGGAGCTTCAACGAAATATAGATCAGGAAGTGAACCAAGGATGACAACGGAAGACCCTGATGGACTTCACGAGGCAAGGTTTCAACCCGTCAAACCAAGAAGTGGTTAGGCCGCCGG
Organism: Erythroxylum minutifolium; assembly: GCA_027123815.1. NCBI lineage: Eukaryota > Viridiplantae > Streptophyta > Magnoliopsida > Malpighiales > Erythroxylaceae > Erythroxylum > Erythroxylum minutifolium. The sequence goes on along the minus strand of JAOTJB010075263.1, from coordinate 14,998 downwards.
TTCAAGTGGCCTTGTTCGAGATAAAACCTACACTCCTCATTATGCTTCAACAGAGCTTGCAATTCTATAGATTGACTAATGAGGATGCCAATGAGCATATCGTGAATTTCCTCGAGATCTGTGATACTTTTTGGCATCATCAAATGTTAAAAGATGTTGTTAGAATTAGGTTTTTCCGCTTTACTCTTAGAGATAGGGCGAAGGCTTGGTATCATTCACTGAGCTCAGCCGAAATTATAATATGGGATCAGCTTGTGCATGCTTTCTTGGACAAGTACTTCCTGTTGATGAAGACTACCAAGATTATAAACGAAATCAACAATTTCCAATAAGGTGACGGGGAGCCAATTTATGAAGTGTGGGAGAGATATAAGCATCTGCAAAGGAAGTGTCCATTCTATAAACTACCCAAGGAGTTCCTTTTGCAGATATTCTATAATGGAGTGAACCTAACAACTAGAGTCATGATTAACACAACGTCAGGAGGATCCTTCATGCAAAAGACTATTGATGAGGTAGAGGAGCTGATTGAGGAGATGGCAAGCAAGAGCTGCCTATGGATGAATGAGCAAGGTAGGAAACCTGCTACTTTTAGATAGCAGAAGGGAATTGTTGCGGTTGATCAGATGACAGAGATGCAAGCAAAGACCGACAACCTGACGCTATAACTAAACAACATCAAGGCATCATCCTCAGCTTAGGTGAAGGCCGCATAGTTGAAGTGTGAGCTCTGCGGTCAGATAAACCATGATATTATGGAGTGCTATTTAATGAAGGAGGACTGTAAGGAGCCAGTGAATTATATGAGGGCACAATATGGACAAGGAGGGGGTAACAATCCCTACTCTAATACATACAACCCCGGGTGGAAGAATGACCCTCACTTCTCCTAGTTGAACAACATTTGTGGGCAGTTTAGGCCTTAGGGACAATCAGGCTTCCAATAAGATAAAGCAAGCTCAATGGAATCGAAATTAGACAGAATTTTGGATAAGATCTGAGGCATGGAGGATGCGCATAAAGGCTTGAGAGTAAATTTGAGCAAGTAACGAAGAATCATGCCTTGTCTATACATAATGTAGAAGTCCAAGTAGGCTAATTAGCAGATGCAATGTCTACTCAGAATGCTAGAACTCTTCTAAACAATATCAAGTCAAATCCAAAGGAACGTATCATGTTCATTAGTCAGACCCAAGGTGAAGAATTGGAACAAGTGAAGGAAGGAAGAGATGAAGGGGAAGGTCAAGTGATTAAAGAAGACCTTTCGAGTGAGCCTATGATCGAGTCACTTAAAGCAACTCGACATGTATTTCCATTCCTTATTGTGCAGTAACAGAAGTTATATGCAAAAAGGGCAGCAAGGACAATACAAGAAATCAAAAAAACAAGGTCAAGGAAGTGACGGAACAACTTTAGACAGAGCTCAAAATTAAGGAATCCATCAACAAGAAGGTTAAGGAGTGACCATCAGAAGACGACCCAACATCGCACAGAACAAAGAGGACCCAAGGGACTTCTTCATCCCCTGTAGTATCAATAGGATCATCATAGATAGGGCATTCGCGGACCTAGGAGTGAGTGTAAACATGATGCCTTACACCTTTAGTCTGAAATTGGGGTTAAGAGAGTTAGTACCCACTAAGTTTTTGGTAAAGACGACCAATAAAACAACAGATAAACCGTTGGGGATTACAAAGGATGTGCAAGTGAAGGTTGATAAATATAACTTTCCTACAGGCTTCTACATATTATTGGACATTATAGAAGATGTGGAGACCTCGATAGTTCTTAAAAGACCATTTTTGGCCACTGCACGTTCAATCATTGATGTTGATGGGGGAAAATTAACTCTGAGAATTGAAAAAGAATAGATAACCTTCCTAATGTCATAGAAAGATTACAGATCTCCTTTACCTCTGCAGAATAGCAAGGAACCTGAACCTTGAGGCAAATGTGAGCATATAGAGGATCTTGGGAATGCTTTTAGGAAGAAGCGCTCGCGAAGGAGAAGGTGAGGAAAAGAGAATTGCAAGAAGGTGGGGACTATAAGACGGTAGCTAAAGTTCAAACTCTGAGATTAAGACGGCACTACCACCGCAGCATTCATTCTGACCACCGTGAGCTTGAAAAAGCGTCGAGCTACTGATGTTAAAAGAAGCACTACATGGGAGGCAACCTATGGAAAAATTAGTTTCGTTATTTAATTTTATTAGAATGTTTGAATTTTTTAGTTAGTATTATTTTTGTTTTGAATAAAATAAAAAAGAAATAGGGATTTGAAATAACGTGGATGATTGTTCAAGCATGAAAAGAGAGGTGAAATGGGATGCAAAGATTTAAGAAGTCAAAGTGAAATGATTAAAAAAAGAAAAAGGAAGAAAAATAATGTTGGTGGAAAGCCACTGGCCACGATCGTGGCCTGCGATTATGCAATAAAGAGGGAGGGCGCAATTTTAAAAGAACTTTTACCATTTTACCCTTTTTACCACATATATATTCAGTTCTAACTGTACTTTTACTTTCACTTTCATTTTCACTTTATCTCTCTAGAATTCAAGCATCCAATCACTTAAATCTCTCTAAAATCTTTCAACCTCCAACTTCTTCCAAATTCTACCCAATTATGCCACGCATTAAATAATCAGCCCAATGGGAAACATATGGACGACAGTAAGTTGTGGGATGTGGGAGAAGAAACCACGCCATAGACTTTGACACGCCCTTCCTGATCTATACAGAGGAGGAAGGTACTCGTTTCTGTTCCCTTCGTGTTAAACAAATTGCACTTCCTAAGTACTTTGATTTTGACACACTTGATAGGCTAAAGTTGCGTGGGTGAGTAGAAAACCAGGTAGAGAGGATCCAGTAGGCCCAATTCATACGACTTTAATTTCCTGTTTATCAGGAGCTTACACTAGAATTTATCACTTCCCTAACCTACGACCTTAGGAATCCAAAAGAATTGAGGTTTAGGTTGGGAGGACGAGCCTATGAATTAAATGTAGAAATCATGTATGAGATGTGTGGATTCCCCGAATCCTCCATCATCAATCATCATGAAGACTTTTTTACTTCTCAATACTAGAATGAGCTTACTAGAGTTGAGCAATTTCATGCCAAGAATGCTTATAACAATATTATAAGGTCCCATGAACACTTGTTGCCACACAAATTTATATGTCAGCTGGTTTTCGATAAAACTAAAACTAGCAAGTGTTCCACAAACTAACTTTTTATGTTGTAGTGTATAGACCATAGTATTCCAGTATGCACATCTACACGTATGCTAAATGCCATTATTGCAACTCCATGCAAGACGAGTAACAATTTAGGAATGGGGTATATAGTGTCTGCCATTGCAGAAAATTTAGGCGTGGAATGGAGGGGATTAATGGTCCACCCCCTGACTTCCTACATCATCACCACCAACGGAGGGCTAAAATCCTACATCATAATATGGAATTGAGGGAAATCAGTGAAAAGACACATGTTTGAATCAGGGCAAGTTAGGTGAGTTCGAGCTCAGCACCACCTTGGCGGGAAGAAGAGTCCAGTGAAGAATCCCAAGAAGAGGAAAAAGAGGAGGACTGGAATAAGGTTCTAGATGCAATCTTCGAAACCAACAAGACACTTGCAGAGATGGCACGGACACAAAGATGCCAGAGCAGGGATATCCCATGGATCCATCAGTATTTCAAGTCTCAGGGCGTTCAATTGCCACCCCCGACACCATCACCACCTCCATCTCCATAAGATTTATGTCTAACCCATTTATTTTCTTTTTTTAAATTATCCTTCAGTTCTAATTTTTTATGTTAATTTTTATTTTAATTTATTTTCTTTCTGCTTTAAATTTTTCCTTTTCTTTTCTTTTATGTGTTTTGTTTTCCCTTCACACATTGAGGACGATGTGTTGTTCAAGTGTGGGGAGGGATTATGTATTTTACTTTTGAATGTGATTTTGCATATTGTATGGTAGTTATTAAGTTGCATTTTGTGAATTGTTTGAATGTGTCAGTGGCTTAGATGGAGTGAAATTTATTTAATTTTGAACATAGTCTATTAAGTTTTAGATGATCATTAGCTCACAAAATTAGTAAATTAGGGGCCTTTGGATAAATATATAGCTTAAGTTGGATGTAATATAAATTTAACACCGTCTAGATTGTCACATTCATTCATAATTTGAGGCCTTTCAACTTAAGTAGCTTAACTAGTATCTTCTCATGAAAAAAAATTGTTAAAATAACAAGGTAGGAAATAAACTGCGAAAAAAATGTACGCTTTGTTAAATAAATTACTATTCTGCTGACCTTCGAGTTATGAATAGAGCTAGTAGCTAGTTGAAAATGTGATGTAGCTGAGTAACCGAATTGACACGCATCACAAATGTGTCCCTTTTCATCAAAAGACTATAATAATGTTTTAACCAAGCTGTTTAATAAAAACATGACTTAGAGTAACCGGATTGATATTCATTACCAATGATTGCCTCCGCATAAAAAGACTAAGTCTAGGTTTTAAAAAAATGAAAATTTGTATTAAAAATTTATGTTTCCTAGAAAAAACTACTAGACTTGTAATAAGCTTGACTTTTCATGATAATATACTTAGGAACAGTTACATAGTCTGAAGGACCAAAGAATTGTTAATGTATGTGTACAATTGAAAAGGGTAAATGAATTAACACTTAGATCCCGAATAATTTGTATATTTAGTTCAAAGTCCCTAGACATAGATTTTGAATGTTAATGATTAGATATAACTTATATGACTATGTTTAAGATTAAATTGATTTCATGAAATTAAATCCATTGCCTTATTATTGCATTGAGTGTTTTGTGTTTGTTATTCTATTTGCTTGAGGAAAAGCAAATGTTTAAGTGTGGGGATGTTGATAGTTGTGATTTTCATTGTATTTTAGGGTTTAATTTGTTAGGTATTTAGTGTTAATTTGAGTGTTGAGTGTGTATTTATCTATTAAATGTGTTAGTTTATGTGTTTAAGTATTTTTTATCTGTTAGGATGAGTTTTTAAGCTTAAATTTTATATTTTTTAGGAATGTTGATGTGTTTGTTAGTGTCTCGAGGTAAACAGTGAAGAATGAAGAAGTTTGGAAGAGCTTCAGGCTAAAAATAGGGCCCATAATTGTGGCACAACAGGCTATGAATGTGACAGAAAGAGGCGAGCTAACATATCCCAGACCACAATTATGCACATTGGGCCATAATCGTGACAAGGAGCTATATGCCTAGCCACGATCGTGGGCTTTAGGCTGACTCAAAAACTCGAGTTTTGCAAGAATTTTTAGACCGTTTCGACCTCGAATCAACCCTAGGGCTTCTAAGATATAAATAGAACATTACAAGATAGAAGATGGAGTCTTTTGAAGAGCCTTTGACATCAATCAATTCTGAAACCTTAGAGAGCTATTGAAAGATTTGAGGAAGGTGATGAAGGAAGATAGACACGGAGACAAAGCTTGACGCGAAGTACTTCTCGGAACAGGTAGTTTCCTGCAGTCGCTACCTCTACGAGTCCGTTCCGACAGTATTTTTCATTTTTATTTCAATTTTATAGATGTATAGAATTGGGATAATCATTGAGAATAGTTGTTGTTGAATGTCAATTTTTGTCTAAACTCACATTCGGGATTTTTATTCCTGAGATTAATGAAGTTTAATTTATTGTGTTTTATTTGAGTTATTTGTGAATTAATTCTATGCTTTATAATTTAGCAATAAGCTGAGAGGGTAAGCCGAGTGAATATCATCAAATTATGCTAACAAGAGTTAGGTAATTTGATAGATAAAGAATTAAATCAAACCGTTAAATTTGTGTAGTGAGAGATTGTGCATAGGTTTCTGGTAGGTTTTTAGAAAAGTTCAGAGCTAATTTAGGTTTTGGGTTAATTGTAAGTCGAGAGATCATAATTCCATAATTTAAATTGGGGATTATAAATTAGGGTTAAAGATTATAACTCGAGAGAGAGTAATCCATCCTATGATCATCTAAACCTAGTAATTTGATAATTATATAATTGATTAGATTTTCATTAATTTCGGATTAAAACCCCTTTCTCTTAATTGGTAGTTTTTAGATTGATTTTGGATTAGGTTGTGTGATTTGCTATTTTGTTTATATTTTATAAGTTCAATTCTTGATATTGATTGTTTGATTGGTTAATTTCTGTGTTAGTTGTTTATTTTAATTGATTGTGAAATTTAGTCAAACCTTAGATTTTAGGACTAGATTAACCCTCCTCGTGGGATCGATACCTTAGGTACTATGCGAACGACCTGTGTGCTTGTGGAATTATCAAGGTTAATAATATTAAAACTTAGCATACGTAACCTTGCGATGAACCACCTTACAATGAATGATGAAAAATTAAAATTAAATAATGTTCCTTCTCTGGAACACACCTGCAGAAAACCTGGTCAGAACATAATTTCCATAAATAAGGATCATCTTATAAATAATACTTAGATTCAGCCTTTATCTTGTCCTTTTGAGCTCTTGTCAGATCATTTAGAAGATACTTGATAACTAAATAGTTACAAATATCAGCATACCAAGGCACATAATCATACATCAATAAATAAAGTTGTTCATTTAGAAAAAAAATCAGCAATTAAAGGCCAATCCTCTCTAGGTATTATTCTGCTCAAATGGTCAACTACTAAGTTCTCTGTACCCTTCTTATCTCTAATTTCTAAGTCGAATTCCTGTAATAAAAGCATCCATCTCAAAAGCCTAAGCTTTGACTCTCTTTTCTTAAGATAGTATTTAAGTGTAGCATGGTCAGAAAAAACAATCACTTTGGTCCCTAGTAAGTACCATATGAATTTCTCTAATGCAATCACTATGACAAACATTTCCTTTTCTATTGTTCTATAATTACAATGAGCAGGGTCTAAGGATCTAGATGCATAGTATATGAAATAAAACTCTTTGTCTTTTCTCTGTCTTAGCACAACACCTACTACTTTGCCACTCGCGTCACACATAATTTCAAATGGGAGGTTCCAATTAGGGGTACAAATGATAGGGGAAGAGGTTAATTTCTCTTTAAGCAAGTCAAAAACCTTTTTACACTCATCATCAAAAACAAAAGTCATGTCCTTAGTGAATAATGCACATAAAGGACATGCAATTTTTCAACAAATCTTTGATAAAACACCGATAAAAGCCTACATGCCTTAGAAAAGATCTTATTTCTCTAACACAAGTAGGGTAAGGCAGAGAAGTTATGACTTCTATCTTTGTTTTATCAACTTCCAAAACTTTGGAACTAATGACTTGTCTTAGAACCACACCTTGTTCTACCATAAAATGACATTTTTCATAATTCAAAACTAGTTTTGTAGCAATGCAACATTGCAAAATAAGAGGAAAGTTATGGAGACATGCATCAAAAGAATCGCCAAACACAATAAAGCCATCTATAAATACTTCCATTTTATAGTCAAGAAAATTAGAAAATATACTCATCATACAACGTTGAAAAGTTCCAAGGGCATTACAAAGTCCAAATGGCATTTTTCTAAATGAAAAAGTATCGAAAGGGCAAGTGAAAGTGGTTTTCTCCTGATCTTTAGGAGCTATGGCAACCTGTGTATACCCTAAGTACCCATCTAAGAAATAGAAATATGGTTTTTCTGTAAGCTTTTCTAACATTTGGTCAATGAAGGGTGGTGGGAAATGATCTTTCCTAGTTGCTTGATTCAACTTTCGGTAATCTGTACACATTCTCCACCCATTTGACACTCTAGTTGGGATAAGTTCACCCTTTTGATTCTCTACGACAGTTAGTCCAGTTTTCTTAGGCACGATATGAATGGGACTGATCCACATGGAATTAGATATGGGATATATTATGCCTACCTCATACCATTTTATGATCTCTAATGGGTTTTGCATCTTTTTCCAAAAGGATTCTATGCTTACACAAAGTAAGGCTAATTCCTTTTATGTCTGTAATTGTCCAACTTGTGGTTTCCTTATGGTTTCGAAGAACTTGTAAGAGTCACTCTTCTTGGGAAGGTGATAAAGAACTTGAAATGATCATAGGCAAGGTCTCATTTTCACCAAGAAATGCATATTTCAAATTAAAAGGAAGGGGTTTAAATTCCACTTCAGGGGTTTGCACAATAGAGGGTACTAACCTGAAAGCAGACATAGGTAATGCAGGGTTAGAAAACAGAGATGGTTCATTTAGAAAAGAACTATGAGCTACAGCTGCATAACCTATAGTATGATCCACCTTTACTCTTTTAGCATTCTCACCTACAACCTGTCTTTAGCTAAGTCTTACAGGAGAAACAGAAAGCCTGAAGGTTTACTTATTCATCATCCACCCCCTCAGGCCTCATAATAGAACAAACAACTAGAAACTATTTTAAATGCCTATGAGGGTCTTCACCTCCACGACCATAAAATTTAGGCAATAAATTAAGGAAACTAGAATTAAGTTTTAAAGGTCTTTCCAAGGTAGGAATGACTATACATAGAGATTGATTATTGTTTCAAAGTAGCCATTTTATCAAACAAATGATCTTGAAATTCTTCCTTCCTAAAAAAATTTCTCAATCCTTCCTCTGTATCCTCACTTATGATTCTACCACTTTGCAATTTCATGCAAATCCTGAAAAAGAAAAGAAAAATGTAAATACTCAAAACCTATTAAAATTTTCACAACATTGATTGCAAGGTTACGTATGCTAAGTTTTAATATTTTTAATCTTGGTAATTTCCACAAGTGCACGGGGCCGAAACGGTTTGAAAAATCTTACTAAACTTGAGTTTTTGCTTTAGCCCAACGCAGGCCACGATCATGGCCCGGGCTGCCACGATCATGTCCAACGCTTAACTCTCTTTGTCAATCGTGACTCAAAGTGCATAATCGTGGCCTAGATCCAAGCTCTCTGTCATGACCGTGCCTAAAGTGCGCATTCATGGCCTGGCTGCCCTGGCTCATCCTTCTCTGTCACGATCGTGGCCTATGTTTTTGGCTTAAAACTCTTGCAACATCTCCGTTCCTCGCCGTTTTCCTAGAAGCACTAATAAACACATCAAGGTACCTCAAAAATATAACAATTAAGCTCAAAGACTCATACTAACCCATAAAAATACTTAAACACATGACCTAACACAATACTTAAACACATAAACTAACATAATTAAACCATAAATACACACTCAACACTCATATTAACACTAAATGCCTAACAAATTACACCCTAAAACATAACGCAAATCATAACTATTAACATCCCCACACTTATACATTTGCTTGTCCTTAAGTAAACAACACAAAAAAAACATAACATACAAGACACACAATGCAAAAATGAGGCAATGGCTTCGACTTCATAAAATAAATTTAATCTTGAACATAATCTGACAAGTTATATCTAATCATTAACAAGTAAAATCTATGTCTAAAGGCTTTGAACTAAATATACAAATTAATTAAGATCTAAGTGTCAATTTATTTTCAATTTTAGATTGTACACACACATTAATAATTCTTTGGTCCTTCGGACTCTGTAACTATTCCTAAATACATTTTCAAGAAAATTCAAGCTTATTACAAGTCTGGTAGGTTTTTATTATAAACACATTTTTTCTAAACACAAACTTGCTCTTTTACTTGGAGGCAAACATTGGTGATGAATATCGATCCAGTTACTCGACTAAGTCCTTTTATTAGACATCTTGGTTTAAACATCATTATAGCCTTTTGACGCGAAGGCACACATTTCTGATGCATGTCGATCTGATTACTTAGTTATTATCACATTTTCAACTAGCCACCAGCTCTATTCATAACCCGAAGGTCAGCGAAATAGTGATTTATTAACAAAATATACAATGTTTTTACCTACTTTGTTGTTTTTAGCTATTCGTTTTCATGAAAAATACTAGTTAAGCTACTTAAGTTAAAGGACCTCAAATTATGAATGAATGTGACAACCTAGAGGGTGCTAAATTTACACTAAGTCCTAATTAAGCTATATATGTATCCAAAGAACCCTAATTCACTAATTTTGCAAGCTAATGATCATTTACAACCTACTAGACTATGCTCAAAATTAAATGAATCTCACTCCATCTAAGCCATTGACATATTTAAACAATTCGACAATGCAACCTAATAACTATCATATAGTATGCAAAATCATGTACACAAGTAAAACACAAAATCCCTCCCCACACTTGAACAACACATTGTCATCAATGTGAGAAGGAAGCACACATCACATAAGATAAGAAAAGACAAAACAGAAATTAAAGTGATAGAAAACAAATAAAAAACATAAAAACAAAATAGAACTAAAGGCTAATTTGGAAAAGAAAAATTAGGTTAGGTATAAATCCTAAGGAGATGGACGTGGTGATGGTGTCGGAGGCGGTAATTGAACGCCCTGAGACTCAAAATACCAATGGATTTGTCAGATATCCTAGCTCTAGTGTCGTTGTCTTCGCGCCATCTCCACCAGTGTCTTTTTAATCTCGATGATTGCATCTAAAACCTTCTTCCAACCTTGTTCTTCTTCTTTGTATTTTTCACTTGATGCTTCTTCCTACTGAGGTGGCACTGAGCTTGAACTTACCTGACTTGCCCTTATCTAGAAATTTGTCTTTTGGCTGATATCCCTAAGTTCCATATTATAGGACTTTAGGATTTTAGCCCGCCATAAATGATGGTGGTTTAAGAATTCTAGGAGGCGAACGGTTAACCCCCTCCGTTCCATACCAAAATCTTCTGCAATGGAAAACACTATATATCCCATTCCTAGATTGTTACTCCACTTGTGCGGAGTTGCAGCAATGGCATTTAACACATGGGTGGACATGCATACTGGAATGTTGTGGTCCATGCACCACAACAGAAAAAGTTCTTTGGTAAACACTTGTTTATTTCGGTCTTGTCAAAGACCAGCTAACACATAAATTTGTGCAGCAACAAGTGTTTGTGAGATTGTATGATATTATTATGAGCATTTTTGGCATGAAATTGCTCAATTCTAGTAAGCTCATTCTAGTATTGAGAAGGATGGGAGTCATCATATTGATCGATGATGGTGGACTCGGAGAATCCACACATCTCGAGCATGAGTTCGACATTTAATTCATAGGCTCGTCCTCCCATTCTAAACCACACTTCTTTTGGATTCCTAGGGTTGTAGGTCAGGGAAGTAAAAATTCTAGTGTAAGCTCCTCATAAACAGGGAATTGAAATCAAATGAATTGAGCCCACTGGATCCTCTCAGCTAGGTTTTCTACTCACTCACACAATTTTAGCCTATTAAGGGTGTCAAAATCAAAGTACTTAGGTACTATAATTTTTCTAGCACAAAGAGATCAAAAATAAGTTCCTTCCTCCTCGATTTAGATCGAGAAAGGCAAGCCAAAGTTTGCCACTCGGTTCCGTCTCCCCTATCCCGCAACTTGCTATTGTCCGTGTGATTCCCGTTGCACTGATTGTTTAATGCGTGACATACTTAGGTAGAATTTGGAAGAATTTTGGAAGGTAAAATTTTTTAGTGAGAGGTGAGAGTGTTTGGATGCTTGAATTCTAAAGAGATAAAGTGAACATGAAACTGAAAGTGAAAATGAAGTTAGAACTAAATATATAGGTGGTAAAAAGGTAAAAATTTATTTAAAATTTTTCGTCCTCCCTTTTACTGCATAGTCACAGGCTTTTTTAGTCATTTCACTTATACTGATTGATTCTTTTGTGGCCCTTTTTCACCTCTTTTTCATGCTTGCACGATCATCCACATAGTTTCAAAATCCTATTCCTTTTTGTTTTTTATTTAAAAACAAAAAATACTCCTAACTATGAAATTTCCAACATTCTAACAAAATTAAACAATGAAATTAAAATTTTTAATTTTTTTCATGGGTTGCCTCCTATACAGCACTTCTTTTAAGGTCAATAGTTCGACGCTCTGTTAAGCCCATGGTGGTTGCAGTGAATGGTTCGATGGTAGCGTCTTCATTAATGTCAAAGTCTGCACTTTAGCTACCATATTGCAGTTAACACCATCCTTACAATTTTCCTTTCCTCTCGTTCTCCTTCACGATCGCTTCTTCCTGAAATCATTAGCAGGATCCTCTATATCCGCCAATTCTTCTCGAGGTTCAGGTTCTTGACTATCCACTAGAGGTGGAGGACGTCTTTACTCTCTTGTAGTCACCTTGAAGATCAAAGTCACCTTTCCTATTCGTAGAGTTAATTCACCCCATCAATATCAATTATAGAACGCGCGGTGGCTAAGAACGGTTTTCTAAGAACTATCGGAGTGTTTATATCTTCATTAATATCCAATATGAAAAATTTTATGGGAAAGGTATATTCATCCACCTTTACTAGCACATCCTTTTTAATCCCCAACAGTTTATGCGTTATCCTATCAGCCATCTTTACCAAAAACTTGGTGGGCACTAACTCTCTTAACCCCAATTTCAGACTAAATGTGTAAGGCATCATATTTATGCTCACGCCTAAATCTGTGAATGCCCTGTCTATGATGATCCTGTTAGTACTACAGGGAATGAAAAAGTCCCCTAGGTCCTCTTACTTCGTAGCTATGCTAGGGTCATCTTCTAGTGGTCACTCCTTAACCTTCTTCTTGACGGACTCATGTAATTTGATCTTTATCTATATTTGTTTTGTTACTTCCTCGACCTTATTTTGCTCAATCTCCTGTGATTTTTCTGCTTCCCTCTTTGCATATAACTCTCACTGCTATGCAATAGGGAATGGAAATACATGTCGAGCTGTGTTAAGTGACTCAACCATGGGCTCACTCGAGGGGTCTTCTTTAATCACTTGACCTTCTTCTTCATCCTTCACCTTCTCCGGCTCCTCATCCTGGGTCATACTAATAACCATAATATGTTCTTTCAAATTAGACTCGGTGTTACTTGGAAGAGTTCCAGCATTTTAGTCGACATTGCCTCCGCTAGCAGCCCCACTTGGACTTCTAGTTTGTGTATAGATGAGGCGTGGTTCTTCGTAACTTTCTCAAATTTGCTCTTGAGCCTTATATGTGCTTCCTCCATACCTCCAATCTTATCCAAAATTCTATCCAACTTCGACTCCATCGAGCTTGCTTTATCTTACTGGAAGCCCAATTGTCCCTGAGGCCTGAATTGTCCGCCAGTATTGTTCAACCAAGAGAAGTTTGGGTGATTCTTCCATCCAGGGTTGTAGGTATTGAAATATGGATTGTTACTAACCCCTCCTCAGCCATATTGTGCCCCTATATAGTTCACTTGCTCCTAATTGTTTTCTTTCATTAAACAACACTCCATGGCGTCATGGTCTAATTGTCCACAAAGCTCACATTTCAACTGTGCGACCTTTACTTGAGTTGAGGATGATGCCTTCATGCTATTTAGTTGTCGAGTTAAATTGTCGATCTTTGCTTACATCTCTGTCATCTGATCGACCATGACAACTTCCTTCTGCTCTCTAAACGAAGCAGGTTGCCTTCCTCACTCACTCATCCATAAACAATTATTGCTTGCCATCTCCTTAATTAGCTCCTCTGCCTCATCAACAGTTTTCTACATTAAGAATCCTCCTGATGTTGCGTCTATGATGCCTCTCGTTGGTGGGTTCACTCCATTGTAAAAGGTCTATAAAAGGAATTCCTTGTGAAGGTTGTAGTGTGGGCACTTCCTTTGCAGGACCTTATATCTTTCCCACGCTTTATAGATTGACTCCCCATCACCTTGTTGGAAATTAGTGATTTCCTTTATAATCGTCGTTGTCTTAGTCAACGGGAAGTACTTATCCAAGAATGCACGCACAAGTTTATCCCATATTGTGAGATTAGCTGGGCTTAGTGAATGATACCAAGCCTTCGCTCTATCTCTATGTGTGAAAGGAAATAGCCTAATTCTAAGTGCATCCTCCGACATCTGATGGTACCAGAAATTATCATAGATCTTAAGGAAGTTCACAATATCACTACAAGAAAATTACATAATAGCGTCGGAATATTTTCGACAGAAATCAATCCGTCGTAACTCACCGACGGAAAATAAATATTCCGCCGACAAATACAGTGATTTACCGACAAAAAATACATCCGTCGGAATACTGTAGGAAAAATTTTCGCGCAAAATCTCCTACGGAAAATAGCAACGCCAAAAGTCACGACGATGTGAAAAAATGCAGGAATTGTTCCCGCAATTTAATTGCTTCGCCGATTTACCGACAGGAAACCTACCGTCGGTATGTAGCTTTTATTTACCGACGGACGTACATTCTGTCGCCATATCTGGAAGTAATTTACCGATGGATAGGCATTTCAGTCGATAAATTGTTTACAGACGTCGTCGTGTTGATGAAGACAAGACGATACACCAATGGCATAAAGTTTCCGTCGGTACCTATCGGTAACTTCGTCCACCATTCATTGAGATAACCCTAATATACCGACGGAAATAATATTCCGTCGGTACGCTTACCGACAGTTACCAACGGAATGTCATCTGCCCATCCGTAATTGTCGACAGCGAAACCTAGTTTACCGACAGAATGATTATTCCGTCGGTATTTGAGTTTCCACCGTAATAAAATGCCGCACTTTTACCAACAGAATGCTCTTGTTAGTCGGTAACTGTCGACGGACGCGTCCTCTGGAAACCTAGATTACCGACTGAATGTTGTATTCCGTCAGTAATCCAGCGCCTATAAGACGCTCGCCGACCCCTTCCCTCCCCTCCCCTCACGCCTTCATTTCTCTTCTTTCCTTACGGTCCAGAGTTTTCCGACTCCTTCTCTCGCGTATGAAGTGCTCGATGAAATGCCTTTTATGATATTTGAAATGTTTTTTTGTAATTTTTGTCTTAATTTGAGAATTTGAATATGTAATTTTGATAAAATGTTTAGTGCAAAGTTTTAATTTATCAAATTTAACATTTAATTGTGAATTTATTGTATATATAAATATTAGCTTTAATTATTAATAAT
>JAOTJB010074977.1:0-20907 GCA_027123815.1 Erythroxylum minutifolium | reverse complement strand
TTTACAATTAGCATAACTTTTCCTATGGATATCGGATTTAGGTGTTCTATATATGGTTCGAAAGAGGACTTCAAGAGATACAACTTTTATGAAGACCTCAAAGACAATTCTATCTTCTTAGGTGTCAAAAATGGAACAGAAGATATATAATGAACAGTAACCCAGAAGAAGTTTATGAACAGTAACACAGATGGAGTTCATGAACAGTGACACAGGCAAAGTTTATGAACAGTGACACAGACAAAGTTCATGAACAGTGACACAGAGGGAGTTTCGAACACTTAGGCAGAAATTAAACAAAGCAAAAGTCAGACAAAACAAAAGACAGACGAAACAAAGATAAGCGGAGCAAAAGACAGAGGAAGCCAAAACACAGAGGAAGATGACGTTCACCCAGAGGAAGATGACATCATCACAGAAGAAGTTGGATCACAGAGGATACAAAACACAGATGATGCATCTTACAGAGGAAGATGACGTCACCTAGAGAAAGATGACATCATCACAGAAGAAGTTTGTTCACAGAGGATACAAAACAAAGACGATGCATCTTACAGAGGAAGATGACGTCACCTAGAGGAAGATGACATCATCACAGAAGAAGTTTATTCACAGAGGAATGCATCTTGACAGACGATGAATCCTCACAAAAGAAGATGACTTACAGAAGAAGATAGCTTACAGAAGAAGATGGCTTACAGAGAGGATGACTTACATAAGATGCATCTTTACAGACGATGCAGACTTACAGAAGAAGATGATGTCACCCAGAGGAAGATGACATCATCATAGACGATCCTTCTCTTCTCTAGTCATTCTTTCCTCTATGTTCTATCTCCTATGTGATGACGTGTCCTCTGTGTTATGACGTCATCACAGACGAATACTTCTAAACTTCTGAACATCTTCACTTGTAAAGATCCTAACTTTTGACTCCGATGTCTAAAAATTTTATGCTATATATCATTGGAAAGCTAGAAAAATAATCTAAAATTTCTAAGAAGGCAACTTCATCCAATTTAGCCTAGAACAATCCAGATTTTCCCCTTAAGTACAAAGACGAATTTTACATTCATCCACCAATGTACCGCACCCAGTTCTCAACTTCATGAAAATTTAAGACTCTTAGAGACATAATTGAAATTCAATTTCTTCATAAGAAATGTAGCCATCTGTTTCTAGTATAATCCAAGCAAATAATGATCTCATTTGGATAACAAGAAAAAAATTATGGCTATTAGACCGAAGCACACCTAGTGAACATTTTCCAGATCACTACCACTTTTGTTTCTAAATCTTTCCTTATCACAACTCAAACCAAGTTCATCTTCTCTACTTCATTTTCAACTCTATATCATCTATAAAGATATTATAATCCATGATTAATCATGAACACTAATAACAGAACATACATACATACATATATATATATATGTGTGTGTGTGTGTGTTCTTTATCACTTTCACCCTAATTCTGCCCATTTCATAGTCTCTCACTACCAAAATCACCAAAACAAAACATGAACCTATCCACACTTCTCATGTACTGCTCGAAAATGTTCTAAGACAAGTTTCAGGATCCAACATATAATGCATGCTTAATTTGACTATTATGGGTATTTATCCTTAATCACATCCCTTGATCATTTAA
The DNA here is from genome assembly GCA_027123815.1 of Erythroxylum minutifolium. Lineage (NCBI taxonomy): Eukaryota > Viridiplantae > Streptophyta > Magnoliopsida > Malpighiales > Erythroxylaceae > Erythroxylum > Erythroxylum minutifolium. Next base: position 19,257 of record JAOTJB010074977.1, on the reverse strand, counting down.
AGATCATCATTTGTGTATGTCTAACTTGCACTTAGGTTCATAGCTCAAATATACTTGTTTATCTTAAACTCATCAATCCATCATTCACCAATATTATTATAGCATTAAAAGATCACATAATATCCAAGTTCTCACTCATTCTTACTTAATATGCTTTATTCATCTCCTTTGAATCACATTAGCCTTTATAAGTTCACTTTCATTCCTCTAGTATCTCTAAATTTCCAGATTTTGTTTCATTTATATTAACCATCCGTGCTTAAGTTATAACCCTAATTATCACTCTAAACATATCACACAATTAATCACTTAATCCATTATCAAACTAGGATCATTTCAAGCTTCATTTAAGCCTAAATGTATTATAGGAAAACACCTTACCATTTGTTGTCTAAAACCTCACTTAAAGAAGAAGAACTCACGTTTTTGGCCATTCCCATGATCGTAGATGACTTCCCACGATTGTGGGTTATGTTAACAGAACATTTCTGGCCATTTTTACAATTCCCACGATCATGGAGGTATTCCTATGATCATGGGTTGCCATATCCAAAAGTTTCCAACAAATCTTCTTCCAAATTTTTCCAGCTTTTCAACTCCCATATGTTACATCCTAACCATCTTATGCTTAGTCAATCATTTCTCCTTCATTTCCCCTTCATTCACACCTCATTTCAACTCAAAAACATTCTTGAAACACATTATATATGATTGTTCATCTTATATACAAAAATAGGACATCCAAGTATTCATACACTCATAAATGTTTGAGCACACATTCAACTTCATTATCAACATCACTTTATCTCTAAACTATCATCTTATTCTTCTCTTTTTAAGACACTACACTTGCCTTTTCTTTAACTTCAAACTTATTCTAGTTTATCTTTATAACAACTACTAAAATCCATGTTATTATATATCAAAAATAGAACATATTTAAATCATTCCTTCATTCACATTTCAGCACTCATCCTATACATAAAATTAGATCATATACATATCTCTTTATTCATCAATTATCAACTCTCATTCCAACACTATTTTCATTGTAAATCATCTACAAAACAATACATAATCTTTTATTTATTATTATGTGAAAACAGAACATCAATAAATATTCATGTCTTCATCAACAATCATCACTCTTCAATCACCATTTTTACTATCAATCCAACACTATAACATTCCATAATCTATTACTCATCATAAACCCAAAAATATGACATGAATATGTCCATTTATTCTTCCACTATGTAATATAAAATCAACTCTATTTTCATTATCATTTAATCTCAAACTATCATCATATATGTTTATATTTAAACACCACATGAAGATATCCATTCTCCATCCACCTTACATATATTTTCAACATCATTTTCATAATCATTTGTGCTCTTAAACTATCATCAAAAACATGTCTATCAAGCAAGTCATAAATAACAATATACTATTTACTTGATTAGCTCAAAACTTCTTCAATCATCGTGAAACCCTAGCTCCTCCATACATATACGATCATCATCATTTAAGGAGGAAAAGGTTAGGTTTTCTTTGTAACAAATGATGAAGACAACAAGGGTCTTAGAGAAATAAGTGAAAGAGTTAGGCAAGATTAACATGGAGTGGGTGAGAAGGGAGTATCGTGATATGGAGAAGAAAAATGAAGAAGATGAAGAAAAGAACATTTGCAAAAGTGAGAAACAAAAGAACAATGGTCTTGCAATTGAAAGTAACGAGAGTGAGGTGTGTGGCAAGTGGCATGACACTTATCACTTGCCACATGTCCTCCTCTTGTGATTTCCAATGGGTTCTCTTTAATAACTAGTCGATTTGTCTCTAATTTCTAATCCAATTATCTCCTAACTTTCTATGACAGTTGTCATTAAATCCTAATGCCACTTATCAATAATTTCGACTGCCATTTGTCACTTATTTCTACTACCATTTATCAATTGTCTTGTTACTTGGCATTTTTTTAGTCCAAAAGTACCCAAAATATCATAAATTTTCCAAATTTTCACAAAAATTTTAAATTAATATTAATACTCACCAAATCAATTTTCAAGACATATCATTTACTATTCACATGATAATTACATTAAAATCATTTATACCTTAGAATATGTCAAATGAGTGCATAAACAGTCATTGTAATGTGTTCAAAAATCAAATTCACGTATTCATGTATGCTATTGTTATGCATAAGAATGAAATGCATTTCCTATTTTCTCAATAATGGTTTTCATGTACAATTATCTAGGGTTCTAACCCTTAGTATAGGAAAATGAGATACTACATCGCCTTATGAGATTTAGTACTTTGGAATTTTAAGACTTTTTTCAATAACAACAAAAATACTAACAAAATAAGAATTAAAAAAAATAAACAAAAATCATTGAGATGTCTCTCAATCAGTGCTTTTCGTTATTATCTTTGGCTAGACATAGCTTTCGTACTTCAGATTGATTCATAAGTGGGTCGAATGAAACGAATCCCCTCTACAAAAGAGACATCCATATTGTCAATGAAAGGTTTAAGTCTGATCATTTACCTTAAATATTTTGTTAGTCTCTAAAACTTTCAATCTCAATAACACTATGAGAAGAAATATTTTTGACAAGATATGGTCTAGTCCACTTAGACTTTAACTTACTAGCAATGGGTTTCAATCGTTACTTATAGAGTAAGACTTTTTAGCGTATCAAAAATTGTTTCCGATGTAAGAATTTGTTGTGTAGGTATTTGGTCATCTTTATACATTCAAGCATTGTCATATTCCTCCAATTGTATTTCTTCCAACTTTTGGAGTTGTAATTTTTGCTCCTCTCTCACTATTTGAGCCTCAAAGTTGCATTGCTTAACTGTCCAAAAAGCACAATGTTCAATTTCAATAGGTAAATGACACATCTTACCCAAAACTAACCAATAAGGTGACATTCCAAGGGGTGTTTTGTAAGCAGTGTAATAGGCCCATAATGTATCGTCCAAATGCGAGTTTCAATATTTACAATTGGGTTTAACTGTTTTCTCTAAGATACTCTCTATTTCCCAGTTGGAGACTTCAGCTTGCCCATTTGTTTGTGGGTGATAGATGGTTGCTACACGTTGATGCACTCTATACGTGCACGTCAAAGCTTCCACTGTGTGATTGGAAAAATGCCTATCCTAATCACTGATGATTGCTCTAGGTACCCCAAATTTACTAAAGATGTGAGATTTAAGAAATCCTATAACAACTTTAGAATCATTAGTGTGGATAGCTTTGGCTTCTACTCACATCGAGACATAATCGCCAACAAGAAAAATGTATAAAAAACCAAAAGAGCTAGGAAAGGCCCTATAAAATCCATGGCCCACACGTTAAATACTTTACAAACTAAAATAGGGGTTTGAGGCATTTCATCCTTTACAGATATATTTCCAACTCTTTGACATTTTTCACAACCTTTGCAAAACCAGTTAGGTATCATTAAAGAGAGTCTTCCAATAAAGTCCACTATCCATAATTTTTCTAACTGTTCTTTTTAGACCAAAATGTCCACCATATGCATACTCATAACAAAAATTAAGAATGAAATGAATTTCATCATCAGGCACACACATACAAATAATCTGATCGAAACTCATTTTTCACAAGTATGGTTCATACTATATCTAATACTTAGAGTCATTTTTGAAAATTATTCAAATCATATGGAAGCACACTAGTGACTAGGAAATTCACTATACCAGTAGACTATGGATCCTTATCTTCTTTACCTTGAACAAACCACAACTGGTCATCTGGGAAGGACTCAAATTGGCAAGGGCTCTTTTTCGCACACTTGTCTGCTTAGATGATTAGCCATAGAGTTGTTAACTCCCTTACGGTCTTTGATGTCCCAATCAAATTCTTGTAGCAGAATTTGATTACCACATCATTTCCAGACACAACAAGCATATAAGTCGTAAAAGAAACTACATATCCATTGATTCAAACTAGTACAACCCATATAATTCCCTTTGCCACTAAAAACTTGCCATTCCCCACCATCACCTCAACCCCTCGAGCTGATTCGATTGGAAGTTGGAGATGTCGAGCCACTATTGGCTATATAAAACTATCCAAACTCCCTCTGTTTAGTAGAACCTGAACCTTCGTTCCATTAACAGCTCCTAAAAATCAAATAATGACTCCTCCAAGCGTGTCGTTCATCCTATGTAAGGATAAATGATGATGAGGTAACTCGTTGTTACTCTCGTGGTTGACTACTTCTTTAGTCATAGTATTTACCACTTGCACATCAGGTGGTTCTTCCGTATCAATCAAAAATAGCATTAATTGCTTATTCAGATACCTGTGCCCTTTATGATACTTCTTATCACATGTGAAGCATAATCCTTTATCTCTTCTAAGTTGCATTTCGGTTGGTGTGATATGGTAGATGGGGGTAGGATTAATGACGGTGGAGTGGGTCTACGATGTCGGAGATGATAGCAAGCGCGGAAGACTTATAAGGGGTAACCGAATTGGTAAAGTGGAATTAGCCATATTAATACTTGACTTAGCTGTCTAATTGAAAGTTTTGGGCTTAGATGAGCCCAATAAATTGCCAAAACTTCCTCTTTCATCATATAATTTAGCAAGCCCAATAGCTCTGATCAAGGATTGATGCTCCTGTGTAATGGCATCACTTTTAATAGGCTCCTTTAACCCACTTATAGAGTAATCTAATAAAACACTATCATTAAGATCAGCTGATTGATTGGCTAATATCATGAATCAGATATAATATTCATTAACTAACCCAGTCTGTATCAAGTTAAAAAGTTGTGCTCTAGGTGACTCAAAATGTGATGGGTCGAAATGCTCTTCTATGGCTTAAGTTAGTGATGCCTAAGTGGAAATTAGGTTGGCCTTCTGTAACATTTGGTACCAAGGAACCACTGTCCTCTCAAAGTGCACAATGATAACAATAAGTCTCTGACTATCAGGAGTATCATAGAAGGCAAAGAATTGTTCAGCTCTGAAGATCCATGTGAAAGGATCTGTCTTGTCGAACTTCAAAAAGTCTATCTTAACTTGTCGAACTTGTAATGTATTAGAATAACCAATAGTCTGAAACAAGCTTAAATTTTTCGATAACCCTCCTGTAATGAGACTCTATTCTTGACGATCAATAGACTTTCTAAGCCTCTCTATATGCTGATTCATAAATTCCAATGTAGCCTCAATGCTTCCCAAATGATTTTGGATAGAGGCATCTCGTTGGTTTAGATAAGAGATATCATTTTATACACATTTAATCTCGACAGACAACTCTTTCATCCTCGTGTTCTCAGCCATTATCAACAAAAGCACTAATGTGATATCTATTGGAATATCATCTGTAGACAAACAACTCAAGAACACTACTCAAAATAGTTAAATATAGTGCCTTGTTATAAATTTAAAATACTATGAATGTCCACAAAAATACAGAGTAATGAAGAAGTTAATTAAGTTCCAGAAAAACCTAGTAACAAGGAAGATAATTAGAACAACAAAACATAGCAAAGGAAGGGAGAACGATTAGAACCAAAAGGGAGGAAAACTTATCAAATTCTTCACATCCATTTGGTTATATTATCCATGTATATATATGACCTACATAGGCCCACTTACCCTCTGAGACGCCAGGGTACTTTTCTTATGCGAATGCTACGCCTCACTGTTTCGCATTGCGACCACTACTTTTAGGATCATGAGTCACCTGCCCATTATCCTCATTGTCAATATTCAGCGTTAACTGTGATATTTTAATCCCATAAATTTCTTTTTTTTACAAAGGAGAGAAAACTAATACAAACTATCACTTAATTCTGTAATATAAAACCCCTGCATATCTTTTTGGACAGACTCAATGCACGACATAGGAGGATTTAGAAGCACATAGATTCTAGGAGGTGATATTGAGGCTAGATTGGCCAAGCTGTCAACACTCCTATTCCCTTCCCGATAGACGTGATGGATTTGGAGTTCCTAAGGTCAACTCTACAATTCACGGATACCTAGAACCAAAGCGTGACCGTTAAACAACAGCTGTTTAGATGAAGAGAGAATATTGATTACTTCTAAAGAGTCCACTTCTACTACCACTCAACGATATCTGAGATCCTATGTCAACTTTAGCCCAGTGAAAACTTCCCAGAGTTCAGCGGTTAATGGCGAGCACTCCTATATGTTGCATGAATACTCCACACCATTAACCTGTGCTATCCCTAATTAACCCTCCAGTCGTAGCAATGCAGGAATCTATTTTTACTGCGCCATCTGTGTTCAATTTGACCCATTTTGCCATCAGTTTAGTCCATCCAACTAAAGTTCCTAGTGTCGATCCTGTTGTTGGAAGAAATCTTCCTGCCACCACTTGTGCCTTGTCTATCCATGCAACATAATCTATACGAGCTCCAGCTTCCGGCCAATCAAAATCATTCTCAAAGATGCTTATGTTTCACCACTACCATATAAACTAACAAGAGACTCCAAATATAGTGGCCCATACGAACATCTGTCTATGGTTTCAGTGACCTAGATTTGAAAGTAACCATGGCTCTGCATCTTAGTGGAAAAAATCAGGATCTATCTCCTCTGGATGAAATTGACTCCAAAAAGATTTGACCCTTGGACAATCCCGTAACATGTGGTGACTCTTCCTGACTACAGAAATTACAACTAGAATCCACTGATATATATCAGGTAACTCGTTGTTGGTTAGTTAGCAGTTTCCTTTTAGCTAATAACCATAGGAACGAATGAATCTGTTGAGGTCTCGACCATTTCCAAATAATCACCCAAACCCAGTTGCATTTTGCCGCGACATTGTCCTCTATTAAGTCATAAGCTGAAGCCACCATGAACTGACCATTCTTGGCTGGTCCCCAAGCTATTCTATCCTCTCCCATCCTGACTGTAGGGGGCATAATTGCCGCTATAGACATACATACTGATGAGGGGAGATATTGTTAGAATTGAGTCCATCTCCAGTTACCATGCTCGTATACCAGTTTCTTTACTTTTTAGTGTAACAAGTTGTCCGAAGGTTGATGGGTCGTTACTAGTAATAGTGGATCCTATTCTCCTACCCATGCATCCATCTAAAAATACATGCAGCATCTGTTTCCTAATTGTCATTTGATTCCTTATTGGACAAATCGCCATATGGCGGTGATCCCCTTTCATATTACCGAAGCCCCTTTCCTTTCTAGTGTTTGAGGAGGATGCTGATTATCGAAACGAAATTTGTTCGAAAGAATTTGGACCCATAATGCAGTAGGCTTGGTAAGTACATCCTATCCCAATTTTGTAAGTAACGCATCGTTAGAATAGCAGACTTTTTTGACCCCGAGATCGCTTGCATTTTTAGGACGACAAACCTCCTACCACTGAGCTAAGTGCAATTTTCGTTGGCCTTCCTTAGATCCCCAGATGAAATCCCTCATTATTTTCTCCAAATCATCATATAATTGCCTGGGCAGTCTTACTGTTTACATCGTATAGATTGGAAGTGAAGCAAGTATTGACTAAGTTAACGTAATCCACACTACTAGAGATAAAACACGAGCACTCCATCCTGCGAGCTTCTGTTGTGCATTATCTAGGATGTACTGGTAAGTTCGTCGCTGAGTACGCTCATGAATTAATGACACTCATAGATATTTGCCAGGGTTCGTAGTGCATTTAAATTTGAAAGCTTGACTGATAAGGCAAGTTGTAGCCTGAGGGACATTCTTGGAGAAAAAAATTCTAGTTTTTGCATTGCTCACTTTCTGTCCTAATGACACCTTGCAGAATGATTCCAGTACTTTTGAGACCACCTGAACCTGTCCTTTCGTAGCTTCGACAAACAGGAGCAGATTGTTTGCAAAGAAAAGATGGGGGATAGAAGGACCATTTTTGTTCATTCGAATCAATTTCCAGTTCCCTTTTCTGACCTCATAAGAGATTAGATGGCCTAAACGTTCCATACAAAGAACAAATAGATAAGATGATAATGGGTTGCCTTGCCTGATTCCTTTGGAGGGTATGAAAGGGTCAAAAAGGTTGCCATTCTAAGAAATTTGCATTGTTACCATTGTTACATACTTCATAATGAGATTGGTTAAGGTTGTCAGGAAACTGATATCCTTTAGTGTCTCATTGATAAAGTCCCAATTGAGATGATCATATGCTTTTTCTAAATCGACTTTAATGGCAAAGAATCCATTCTTCCCCTTCTTTTTCCGCATCGAATGTATAGCCTCCCGAGCAATGATAATATTATCAGTGATATGCCTTCCAGGAACAAAGCTAGGTTGATTATGGGCCACCAGCTGATCGAGATGAGGCTTCATTCTATGCACAATCAATTTGGAAATAGCCTTATAAATAACCAAATAGAGGCTAATCTTGAGTGATAAAATTTGGGGAAGGAACTTTGGGAAGCAAGACCAGCACAGTGTGGTTCAACTCTGATTCCCATCTCTCGTGTTAGAAAATTTTCTGAATAAGATCCACTACAGTTGACCCTACCTTTCCCCATTGAGTTTGGAAAAATAATACATTAAACCCATCAACCCCTAGGGCTTTGTTCGGGTTTATTTCAAATATGGCATTCCTGATTTTTGCCTCTTAGACTGGCGCCTCTAGATTCGTCATGGTCACCTCGGATAACCTAAGGAAGGCACTTGAAAGTGGGTAACGATATGAGGTAACCTCATCGAGTGCATACAACCTTTCAAAATAGTTCTTGGCCATATTACGTAGTTGTAGAGAATCCGATATCATGTTTCCCTCAGTATCTGCTAATCTCTCGATCATCAGTTTTTTCTTTTTGGCCATTATCATTGTGTGATAGTATTTTATATTATGATCACCCTGTGACAACCATTCACATCGAAGCTTATCCTCTAAATCCAACAGTGAGACAGAATTATCCACCTCCATTGCCCTCTGGATGCCATCCAACCGAGATAAGAGTCAATTTTTCCTGTGGAAAATATTGCCAAACACTAGTCAATTCCGTCTTGTAAGCTTATCGGAGAACGTGGCTAAAGAATCGCTTAAGCTCATCTATATGGGATGCCATGGTTCCTCAACCAATTTATCAAAATCTTTATGCGCTAACCATGCTGACTGAAAACAAAATCTTGGTTATTCAAGTTCGTGTTGCGTCGACCTTCCAAATTGGAGCAACATTGGTCGATGATCATAATCGAGAAAAGGTAAGTGTTGATTCGCCTCATGGGGAAAACCTTCGAGCCATGTTAGGGAGCAGAACACCCTTTCTAACCTAGCCTGAACATTTCTCCTTTTCCATGTATACTTAGACCCATCATAACCCCAGTCGAGTAGTCCGCTACAATGCATCCAATCCTTGAAAGTTTTGTTAACAACCTTTGTAGAGGGAGACCCACCCAATTTTTTGGTAATATCCAATTTAGCGTTAAAATAGCCACTAACAATCTAAGGGCTGCAGACGTTGCTCCCAATCCACCGCAGATATGTCCATAGGAATTTCTATTTAACCACTTGAGGACTCGCATAAACAACAATAAAAGTAAAGGTGGAAGGCCCATTCGTTATGGTGGAATGTTTGAATTGTCTGTGCGCTACCTCGATTACAATTGCAAATTCCTTATGCCATAGTAGCCAAATCCCCCTACAAAGCTGTCAGCTTCTACTCGGAAGGAATAGTCATAACCTACTTTACCCATAACATCTTGAACGCGTCGTCCACTTATTTTGGTTTCTAACAAAACTAGTATACCTGGTTTATAGAGATGAATATAATTTCACAAAAATGGTCTAGAAGGTATCCCCTCTAGCCCCTTGACAATTCCGGATGAGTATTGACATGATTGTCAGCCGGCGTATACAGAAACGCACTCCTACATTTGAATGAGTTCCTGTGTTTCTTTGCCAGCCTCTCCTATGATGCTTTTCAAAGGTTGCGGTTCTATCCTTGCTACGATGCCCTGAGTTCGCGAGTCTTCCTCCATCCACGTCATGCCTTCCATGGGATCTGGAGGTTTGGACTGAGGGATGTTGAGTTGATCCTCACTAAGGTTGAGAGGTGTTGCGGTTCCCTCTACGCCATTCATAGGGCTGCTGCTTTCCTCTTCTGTCATTTCCTTTGCCAATACAGATTAGTTGTCGCATAGAATTTTAGTGTGAAAATTACACGTGACTGTAGTGTGTTTATCCTTGAGATTGTGCAAAGGGTGGTTTATTAACACAAAAGATGATCCATTCTCCATTGTTACGTTGGGACGTCTACTTTTACCTAGGCTCTTATCCTTGAGATTTTCTAACTTCCCCTCAGGTGTCGCTCTCAATTTCTATTTGGATTCAGGGTTCATCATTTCCTGCCCTTTATTCTGCTTCTTGGTTGCCTCCACTAATACATTTAATCCCTCTTCTTGTTTGGACTCTGCAGTTTGTACAATGTACTGTGTGTATAACGGCTCGTTGTTAATTATACCCATAGTGGTTTGTTCTGACAAAGTTGAAAACCTAGATCCTTTTACTCGACTATCATCTCTTGGGTAGCGAGTTTCTTGCTGCATCGGTGGTCTCCTCGTATATCGTGGAACTGACCGTTGAACCTGAATCCATGGCCCATAGGTTTTGGTCAATGCTTCCTTCATCGGTGTTGGAGTGGCTATGGTTGCAACGACCTCCCCTGATTGGACTTTTGCCACCGTATTATGTAGGGTTTGTTAGGGTCCGACTTTGTCAGGTAGCCTAGTTAGACACTGCTCAATGGCATGCTTGATGAGACCACAGTGAAAACAAATATGGGGTAACCCCTCGTAGGCCACCAGCAAAGTTTCTTCATCGTGTTCCACCCAAGACTGTAATGGAAGGCTGAGGTCGATGTCCACTGCTACTCTTGCATATTTTGCCCGCTGGGCATACATTGTAGCAGCGTCAATCTTGATGATATTTTCGACTAGATTACCGAGGGCTGTAAGGATTATGGGGTGGTATCTTGATATCGACAAATCCGGGAACCTGATCCATACCACTGTCCTTGTTACTTTTGCTTAGTTCGGCTGAAATGCGGGGCTCCAACATTGGACTGATAATGCATGTCCCAAAATAACCCATTTCCCTTTGGTTAATGCATTAATGAAGTCATCCTCTTCCATGAAATTCACTAAGAAGAAGTCGTGATCCAAGTCAACCACCTTCATGAGTCCAACCAGTTTCCACATCAATCTCAGGCGAGAGCTTAACATTTTAAAACCAATGCGTCGGCACAATAACTTCACGATTACCACTTTTTCCCACTGCTTGTCTAGTTGCGTTCTGAAGGTATATGAGAGTTCAATTTCCCCTCCTAACTCCCCCTACAACAGTCTGATATCTCCTTCCTCTATCTTAATGTGGTCCTCCATTGGCCAGTTGTTATTCCTTTCCTCTTCATCCATGACTTGTTCGCCTAAAATTGCAGCTCAATAAGAGAGTGGAGCTTGTGGTGGTGGGTCTTCCTCGTGATTGTGTATCTTGACCTTTTTGGCCAGATGACCTTCTGAAGCAATATAGTTTAAGTCACCCTTTTCAGCTTTGGAATGTTTCGACATTTCCACAGCCATTATATGGTGGTCGACCTCTCCCTCCTTGATGGGGATGAGCAAAGATCGGTTGTTTATAGATTAATCGAGTTATCAGAGATGAATGTAATTTAGAGCATTTTTAGAGCGAGAAAAAATAGGTTATATGAACTCTATCTTCCCACAAATTTCTTTTAACATAACATAAGCTAGGCAGGAAAGAGACGGTAAGAAACAACTCTTTTAGTCTTTTTTTGCCATTTCTTTTCAGATTTGGGGATGTTTTAAGAAATCCAAAGCCCCATTATGTTCATACGTAAGCCTAATCCTCCAATTTCGGTTGGATTTTAAGCCACGGTTCGGCCCATCGACCCACTTGTCAACCATACAGATGAGGTTTCTTATCACAACTTTTCACCACCCCTTTTGTCATTTGTGCAAAAGCAAAGCTTACCTTTTAAAATTTTAAGTATGATGCTTAAAACAATTTATGCTATTATGTTCTAATGGCACATTCCACGTGGATCAGTTTAGTGTCTAGATTAAAATTCACAATGGATGAGAGCAATCCAACGATAAAAGCTTTGCAGTTGGATTTTGACATATCTAAGTCGCAGGAGACAAACTAATCTTCTAATACTGAGCGTTAGTAATATAGAGCGTTAGTTTGTCCAAACTTGCTTGTAATCTTCATTGCTCTTTCCATGGATGCTTTTAGCACACCAAAAGGTACAAAGGCCCAGATTGATTGATTAATGTTGACTTTCAACCTTAACTGTCAGGTAGTCATCATTATCTTCACCTTCTTTTCTTCTACCTACGATCCAATCTACCACACTAAAGACATTATTTCACTCCTGATTTTTCACCTCTGTAATGAAGAGGATGACTAAAAAATTTCCCATATTTTAAATTATTCTATATTCTTGTTGGGTCTGTATCGGGTAAGAAAAAAGTGAATGTTGATGTTTGATGGGAAAGTTGGAGACTTGGAGATGTAGCCACTCCTGCCGTCTCAGCTTGTGGATCCTTGAATAAAAATGAAGATTTGAAATTAACCGATGCATGCCAATTTTCAAATACCAAAATATTGACAGTGCAAGTTATGCAGTCTCAGAATCCATATATGGTAAAGAGAAAATTCTGATAAAAAAGCATGTGGATTCTATTTCTTTGCCAGAAAGAGAATTCAGATGCTTTTGTGATCAAATACTCTTGAAATTGTTGTGTTACTTTGCTTTCTTCAGGCTCATGCAGGATTTTCTGTTTTAGTAGATGTTATGACAAATTGAGCGGGAGCAAGAGCCATTTTTTCTTCTTGTTAAATTCTATATATTTGGTTTCTTTGACATATGAACTTGTAGGTCAACAATTGTTTAAAATTTCAAAACTTCCAGGAACTAAGCTTGCTGACACTACCACTAGCAATACTTCCATGAAGAAGTTGCGAGGTTGAGAAACGTGGATCTAAAGATCAAGCTCATGTGGTAATCAGTGAAAAAAATAACTGTTAAGATCTTTGAATCTTTCAGCTTTCTTTTCTTAAAGAATTGCGTTGCTTAGTTTGATTTTGCAGAAATACTAACAGTAGAAAAAATAAAGAAGACGATGTTTTTTACTTGGTAGATGGCTTTGAGCTATTTATATTAAAGGATCAATTTCATACTTTGGTGGTTCCACTAGCTTCAAGAAAGAAAGGTTACAAGAGGTGAGTGTTTTTCAACACCTGTAAGAGTTTCCCTCAAAACTCTCTAGTACTCTTAGAAAGTACTCTAACACTCTCAAACTTTTGCTTCTCACTTGAAACAGATAGATGATTTCGTATGCATGTGTTGGTTGTGTGACTGAATACATGCATTTATATTGTGGAGACTAAAGAGTGTGTATGTCTCTGTTTTATGCAGATCATCCTTTTGTTTTTAATGAAGTGCTATGTTTTTGCTTATACTTGAGTTTTTGCTCATGTGCTTTCTACGTGAGTGACTTATGCTTTTGTCTCTTATGCTCTGCATTTTACTCCTCATTTGGACTGACTCTATTCTTCTTCGAGAATTTCCAGAGACTTCACACACTATCTACACGCCTAGCCCTAAAAATCCCTAAATCTTGTTTCAGATTGATGATTACGTAGATGGTTTATGGAGAATATGTGATTCTCTTCACATTTATTCCCTACTTCTCCATAAATCTTCACGTATTTAATCAATTTATGGTGATTTCCAAACCAAACAAAAACCCTAGCTTTCCACCGAAAGTGTGTGATTAAGTAGCGGTAGCTGTTGTCTTTAAGGGGCTTCACCGATCTGCAGGTAATCTTTACAAAACATGAACTTTCTTATTGTGACGATTTTTGTACCAAAATATGATGTGTTCAAATTGCTGACTATTTTCTCTAATATGAGCAGCCTTTGTGAGACTCAGTCTCGAGTCTCACATCTATATGTTTGGACCTCTCATACAGAACCGGATCTTTGTTGAGGTACAAAGCACTTTGAATGTCTATAAATATTGTCGCTTTTGTAATGTTGATGTTGATTTCCTTTATAATGCCTAATAGCCATAATAACTCTTTTACTCCTTCTGTAATAGCATAGTATTCTGCCTCTGCTGTAGATAATGAGACTATTGATTATTTTTGTGACTTCCAACTGATTGTGTTTCCTGCTAATGTGAAATAATAAGTTGAAATAGATTTTCTTGTGTCTTTGTCAGCTGCATAATCTACATCTACAAAACCATATAAGAAAATCTTACTGTGATTAGTTAGTTCAACCTTAGAGAAACATAATCCATAATCTATAGTTCCAGTTAAGTATCTAAGAACACCTTTTAGCCCTTGCCAGTGTTCAAAACCTAGATTGGTCATGAATTTACTTATAATACTGATAGAATAGGCTAGATCAAGTCTTGTATAAAGCATTATGTACATAATGCTTCCAACTCCAACATCATAGAGATAGTGAGCTATAGCTTTCTGTTCTTCCTTTGTCTTAGGACTCTTGGTAAAAACCATTTATAGATGTGATCCTATAGGGACAAAATTAGGTTTTACTTATTCCATGTTGAACTGAGTAAGAACTTTCCTGATGTAGTTCCTTTGAATTAGCTATAGCTTTCCTTTCCTCCAATTTCTTATTATCTGCATACCTAGAAGCTTCTGTGCTACTCCCATGTCCTTCATCTCGAAGTGTTTGCACAGTTCATTTTTCACCTCCTTAATTCTGCTTAGGTCCTTTCTTGTAATCACTAGGTCATCCATATAGACTAGCATAAACACTGTTTTTGCCTCTCCTAGGTCTTTATAGTATAGACAGTAGTTATATGAGCTCCTAGCGAACTTCATACCAGCAAAAACCTCATGAAATTTCTTATTCCACTGTCTAGGTGTTTGTTTTAGTCCATATAGGGATTTCTGTAATAGGCAGACATGATCTGGTTTTCTTTATCCACAAAACCTACTGGTTGCTTCATATAGATAATTTCCTCCAGCTTTCCATATAAGAAGGCTGTTTTGACATCCATTTGATGGATCTCCTAGTCATATATTGTAGTTAGTACTAGGATGAGTCTAATGGTTTTGAATTTCACTACTAGTGAGAATATCTCCTTATAATCTACTCCCTCCTTCTTCCTATATCCCTTTGCCACAAGCCTAGCCTTGTATATCATAGGTTCTGCTTCTGTAACTCCTTCTTTTAACTTGAACAACCATATATTTTTTATTAATTTTGCTTTAGGTGGCTTAGGCACTAATGTACAAGTCATATTTTTCATTAGAAAAGAATATTCTCTCTTACATGCCAGCTTCCACTGTTCAGCATCATTTCTGCTCATAGCTTTTTCACAAGTTTCTGGAGCTCTACGGTCTATAGATTCTATAACAAGACATGTAAATTTAACTAAGTTAAAGTCTATGTACCTCTTATTATCTGTCTTGGTTTTCTATCTCTAGTGAGCTGATAGTCTTGTAGAGCTTCAAATGAGCTTTTTACAGCTGTCTGTGAGACTATTTCCTCACTTTCATCTTCAATTTCTTCAATCCTTTGTTTATGATGAATAGGGCCTTCCACAGGTTCCTCATCATGAGGTTGTGTACTGCCTTCTTCTGCTTCTGTTTTTGGTGGCACATAAAAGGGGAATGAAGTGCTTGAAGATCCAAGTTGCTTATAGACTTCCTCTTGTAGGTTAGAGTCTGCACTGTTCCTGCACAACAAAGGAAATTCATTTTCCTTAAAGATTACATCTCTACTAATGATAGTTTTGAAACCTCCCTGTTGAAGCAGTAGGATCTTGTATCTTTTAATTCCTTCTAGATAACCTAGGACCATTCCCTTTACTACTCTAGATTCCAATTTACCTCTTTTTCGTGTGCATAGGCAGTACATCTGAATGTTCTTAGGTAAGTCAAGTTTGGCTTCTTCCCATTCCAAACTTTTTGTGGAGTTTTGTACTCATTTGCAAAAGTAGGTAACCTATTTTCTAGGTAGGCTGCAGTCTTGATTGCTTGCCCCCATAGGGACTGTAAACACCCTGATGAAATTAGCATACACTTGGTCTTCTCTAGGAGTGTTCTGTTGAGTCTCTTAGCTACTCCATTTTGTTGAAGTGTGGCTCTCATTATTTTGTGCCTCTGTATTCCTTTCTTATTGCAGTAGTCTTCAAATTCCTTATAGCAGTATTCCAATCCATTTTCTGTCCTAAAGCATCTTAACTTCTTTCCTGTCTGATTTTCCACTAGTGTATGCCACTTGATGAAGATTTCTAATGCTTCATCTTTCCTTTTCATAGGGTACACCCAGCACTTTCTTGATTTATCATCTATGATTGACATAAAAATTCTGTTCCCTTCGACAATGGATACTTGAGCTGGCCCCTATAGATCACTGTGAGCATATTCCATGATCTTTTTATCCCTCTTTGCTCCTTTCCCAAAACTTGTCCTATGGTGCTTTTCCTAGCTCACATGATTCACAAAACTCCAACTTTTTATGTCTTTTTTTTCGAATCAGTCCTTGTTTTGAAAGATACAAGAGACTCTTAAGTGTCATTGCTTAGTTGAATCAGGCTCTTCATTTCCAGTAGATAGGTTCACTTTAGTGGTGCCTATCATATAGTAGAGCCCTCCTCTTTCAACTCCCCTAATGATCACTCTTCCATCCTTTAGGATTTCTCTAAGTCCATCCTTAGACCTAATCTGAAACCCTTGCTTATCAAAAACACTTTTTGATATGAGGTTTCATCGCAATTCAGGCACAAACCTAACATTAATTAAAGTCCTTTTCTTTCCATCAAACATATTGGTGGAGAAATTTCCTATACCTTTAACTTGTTGTTGTCGTTAGTCTGCCATCTTTACCTTAACATTCACTGGTCTGAATGAGGTGAACCAATCCTAGTGAGGAGTGACATGCATTGTATAGCTTGAGTCAAAGATCCACTCTCTGCTAAGATCTTCACTCTCTTCTGTCACAGCTAGCAGCTCATCCCCACTAGATTCTTCAGGTTTCTCCACAATTCCAATATCTCCACCTTGTGCAGCCTTGTCTCTTTTCTTCTTTCTGCAATCTCTAGCAAAATTCCCCTCTTTATCACAGTAGTAACATTTCTTGCCTTTGTTCTTTTTCTTCTTTTTTACATTTTCTTTGGACAGCTTATCCTTGCCATTCCCTTTCTGCCAATTCCCTTTCTTACTTTTCTTCTGATGATTCTTCTTTTCTTGTTTATTATCTACAAACATAACTTCTAGATCCCTTTTGAATTTATTGTTGTCCACTATTTCTTCCATTAGTGAGTCCAATACCCTCTTGCCAGTGAGAGATTCTTCACTGGCATGCTTAATCACCTTCTTGAAGGCATTGAAGTCTGACGGTAATGCTTTTAGAATTACTACTGCTTGGTGGTCTTCAGAGATATGTTCACCTGCAGCTTCTAAATCTTGCACTAATTTAAAAAAAATCAAGATTTTCATCCAGAGAAACAATAGTATTCATCTTATAATTGGCCAGATTATGCAACAGAGTCATCTTATTAGGTAAGCATCTTTTAGCGTAAATTTCATCAAAATTCAACCAAATTTTCTTTTGCAGTATTACAGTTCTGCATTTTTCTAATCACAGTAGGTGATAAATGTAGCATTAGCTTGCAATGTGCAAGTCTTTGCAACTTCAGGTTTTTAACAGGGTCAGTTTTTGTATCATATTGGTCTTCAATTGTACCATAACAATCATAAGATTCTAGTAAGGCTTGCATTTTAATTTTCCAGATAGTGAAATCTTCCTTACCAGTGAACACATCCATTTCTTTGCCCACCATTTTGTCACGAAAGATTAGAAGAGGACAAGAAAGTAGAATTCTTGAAGGTGTCTAATCTGTAACAAGTAGACCAGAAAACTGGTGTGAAGATTTAAGTTTACCAATATGATATTACCTTTACCTTCTTGATGAATCTTTAATGCGTAAATGCTCAGAATGCTGAATTGACTCTGATACCACTAATGTTAAGATCTTTGAATCTTTCAGCTTTCTTTTTCTCAAAGAATTGCATTGCTTGTTTTGATATTGCAGAAATGCTAATAACAGAAAAATAAAGAAGACGATATTTTTACTTGGTTAGATAGCTTTGAGCTATCTACATTCAAGGATCAATCTCACACTATGGTGGTTCCACTAGCTTCAAGAAAAATGATTACAAGAGATGATTATTTCAACAACACCTGCAAGAGTTTCCCTCTAAAACTCTTTAGTACTCTTTGTAAGTACTTTGGCACTCTCTTTAACTATTTTCTCTCTTGAATTGAATCATATAGTTGATTTCGTGTATGTGTGATGGTGGTTGTATTTACAAGAGATGATTGTTTCAACAACACCTGCAAGAGTTTCCCTCTAAAACTCTTTGGTACTCTTTGTAAGTATTCTGGCACTCTCTTTAACTATTTTCTCTCTTCAATTGAATCATATAGTTGATTTCGTGTATATGTGATGGTGGTTGTATTTGACTCTGATGTATGTACTTACAGAAGGAAAGAGATTTGTGCTTGTGCTGATTAAATTGGTCTACACCTTTTTATTCTTCCTGCCTTTTTCACGTGTCTTTTATATGCCTGCCCATGTGCTGTCCACATGCTCCACTTAAACTCAAGGTTTTGTCTTATGTTTTACGTTTTATCACTTTAGGTAGATTTCTTTCCTTTCTTCTTCGACTTTCCAGAGACTTCACTCATCTTCATCACACATCTAACCCTAAATCTCCAATCCTTGTCTTAGGTTGATGGTTACGTAGAGGGTTTATGGAGAATATGTGATTCTCTTCACACTACTTAAATACTTGGTCTAGTTTATTTTCATTTGTTTATTGGATTGCTTGGTTAAAGTTTTATAGTTATTCATGATTTATTCTTGCCCTAGTTTCTGTTTACTCTAATAAGTCCAATTAATACCATTATCAACTTATAAGAGCTTCTTTTTGGAACGAGTTCAAATTGGTTTGGTATCATTGAAGCCATTATTTTTTTTATTAAGTTTGATCAACATTGTATCATCCGTTTAAGTGAAGATAGTGAAGGAGACATGTTCTGTACTTTGTAGGAATGAATGTTGGATGGAGTCGCATTCGTCTCGTTGTAACACCCCATTACCCTAGGGTACGCATCGGGACGCCCGTAGGTCATTCCGACACATATCCTAAGATAAGGGAGC